>MJUU01020648.1:185727-200558 GCA_002080025.1 Modiolus philippinarum
AAGGGGGCCAAAATCATAAATTTACAGATAACCTAAAATTTTTATTTTTCATCGGATTTTGATGGGATTTTTTTCTTTGGATTCCACTTGATGTAAGCTTACAGTAGTATGTCAACGGATTTTGCTTAGCTCTTACTGTTTCTTTGCTATAAGGGTTCACAGGGGCCAAAACTGCAAATTTGCAGATTACCTAAAATTTTTATTTTTCATCGCATTTTGATGGTCTTTTTTCTTTGGATTCCTCTTGATATAAGCTTTCAGCAGTATGTCAATGGATTGGGCATAGCTCTTACCGTTTCTGCGCTATTAAGGGTCAAAGAGGAATCATAAGGAGTCATAAGGGCTAATTTTTATTTTCCCTAGTTTGTGTCCAGCTAATTTCTGGGTCAATCTCCTTATTGCGTCCTTCTAATTATTGTGTCAAGCTCTTTCGTTTGTCCATACTCGTTTTAAATTACACTTTTTCAGATTTCAGTGGACGACATGCTGCGGTCGTATCATGCTGCGCTCGGCGTTGCCCTTTATTGAAGGGGTGGGCTCCATTTTCGGGCCTCCACCAGGGGTTAACAAATCCACTGGTCCGAGGTCCGGGACCTGGAATTTCAACTACGGACCAGTGCATAATAGCATTCAAAAAGTCCGACGGACCAGTGGAAATTTAGAGAAAACAATTTATTTCATGTTTCAGGTTGTTAATTTTTCAATGATCTGAGTCAAATTTTTAACTCAAAAACATACTGAATGCTCCATACTTTCAATCGAATTGAAGATCAAAAAAGTTTTTTTTTATTGTCATTTATATGAATTTCTTGTTTGTTTTGTGCCCAAGAAGTGGCCTCAGATGTATTGTAAAAAAGATCTTCATGTTTATTTGACCAGAAACTTGAAACTTGTATTAAGGCCAGATAGAGAGAGTAGGAATTTTTCTTAGGAAAAAGAAGCTTGTAGAAGTTTATGATATCAGTCACAGGAAGAATTTGGTTTAGGCCAAAATAATTAATTTTGAGGCATCAGATTCCTTTATACCATTAACATGTAACCATATGGGTAAAGTGGAAAAAAAAACTAGTTCCTACTTCATTTGCTTCAAAATTTGGGCAAATCTGTATGGACCACTGAAAATTTGGTCAGGACCAGTGAATTTCTATGAGCTACAAGTCCTGGACCAGTAAGGTTTTGAAAATTTTTTTAACCCCTGTCCACCGTGAAACACTTCATCGCTGAATCTCCAAAACAGTTTATAATGATAATACGATGTCATACCTATCTTTGGATGAAAGTGTTATTCCCTCGGGTGCATGCGTCAACTCCACTTCCGGTTTCGAAGTGCAAAATCATCAAAAATGCTAATTTTGAGACCCAAGAATTACAAAACCCTACTCCCAGAGCACGTTTGTGCCCAACTATTCATCCTAGGCTAGCAGGAATGACAAACATGGTGCATTCTCAAAAAGTACTTTGAATTTGTGGTACCTCAAAGTCAGCCATTTTACGGGCCAAAAAAAAAAACGGCCAAAAACACGAAAAAATGACATTTTTGGCTGTGGTTACTATTATTTGGGCCCTAAATTCCTCCTCCACATACAAAAATGAAAAATAGAATAAAATCGCAGAAGTCAGAATTCGGGAAAAGACTTTGCTTAAAAGGATCTATGATATAGAGCATATGGATGTTTATGCATGTAATGTGAATGGCTACAAACCCCTAGCACAATGATATAAAATCACTTTTAAGATGAAAGATGTATCAAAACAAGTACTCATGTGCTTCACATGATTTCTGATGTTATATTTCATGTAGGTAATCACCAACATACACCATCTGCAACTATTTTACAAATGTATTGATATGTTTTATATGACAGTCAATGGAGCACTAGTGTTATATAATTATATGCAGATAATCCTGAGGGGATTTGAACTCTGTCATATGTAATGCATATTGGGGAGATGGAATTTACATGACACAAGAGATTGCTTCTTTTGCAGTTATTTTCTGAATTTCATGAAACACTAATAGGTTATATAAATGCTTTCTGAAAAATGGGAGGGGGTACCTTATCAATGCATTCATTCCAAAATGGCTCAATGGATTTTGATAAAATGTTACATCATAAAAATCATAAATTTACAGATAACCTAAAATTTTTATTTTTCATCGGATTTTGATGGGAATTTTTTCTTTGGATTCCTCTTGATGTAAGCTTTCAGTAGTATGTCAACTGATTTGGCGTAGCTCTTACCATTTCCGAGCTATGATGGGCCAAAGGGGGCCAAAATCATAAATTTACAGATAACCTAAAATTTTTATTTTTCATCGGATTTCGATGGGATTTTTTTCGTTGGATTCCTCTTGATGTAAGCTTTCATTAATGTTCAACGGATTTGGCGTAGCTCTTACCGTTTCCGAGCTATGAGGGGCCAAAGGGGGCCAAAATCATAAATTTACAGATAACCTAAACTTTTTATTTTTCATCGGATTTCGATGGGATTTTTTTTTGGATTCCTCTTGATGTAAGCTTTCAGTAGTATGTCAACGGATTTTGTGTAGCTCTTACCGTTTCCTAGCTATAAGGGTTCAAAGGGGCCACAACTTCAAATTTGCAGATTGCCTGAAATTTTTTTTTCATCGGATTTTGATGGGATTTTTTTCTTTGGATTCCTCTTGATACAAGCTTACAGTAGTGTGTCAATGGATTTGGCGTAGCTCTTGCCGTTTCCTTGCTATAAGGGTTCGCAGGGGCCAAATCTGCAAATTTGCAGATTACCTAAAATTTTTATTTTTCATCGCATTTTGATGGTTTTTTTTTCTTTGGATTCCTCTTGATATAAGCTGTCAGCAGTATGTCAATGGATTGGGCGTAGCTCTTACTGTTTCTGAGCTATAAAGGGTCAAAGAGGAATCATAAGGAGTCATAAGGCCTAATTTTTATTTTCCCTAGTTTGTGTCCAGCTAATTATTGGGTCAATCTCCATATTGCATCCTTCCAATTATTGTGTCAAGCTCTTTCATTTGTCCATACTCAATTTAAATTACACTTTTTCAAATTTCAATGGACGACATGCTGCGGTCGTATCATGCTGCGCTCGGCGTAGCCCTTTATTTTTTGTTATACTGTTAATCAGTGGAAGTATAAGGGGAACAGATGTCTTGGTAAAACTTCCTTGTTACATATTTTTGAGGTTTAATGGCAAGGCCATAATAAAAAATATCCTAGATTCTCATCCAAGCTCACCCCAATTTTTTTAACACGCCACAATAAATTTTATTTTGATTTTTTGTCTTTTTAGATGACATTATTTTGCACCAAATTTGATAAAAAGTATAAAATAAAATTTGCTGTTCCTCCCCAAATTTTGAGAAAAAATAGATGAGAATCTAGGAATTATTTTATCATGGCCTTATATCTTGAACCTGGTCCTATTTGGTAAAGACAACAAGGAACCTTATTTACAAAATATCCAATTATTACAGCAATTTTCCTTTAACTGAATGCAGTTTCAATAGGATTTTTGGTAGCTCTCCAGGTAATACAATAGGTCTTTCACAGTTTGATTGCCCATTCATACATGTAACTGGCTGTGTGCCAGTTTACCTGATGTTGATTTCAACCTTGGAATTAAAGTACATATGAACTTTTTTGTGTATTGGAACAAAAAATCAATAAAAATGGATGAATTCTAAAACAAAATAATTGGGAATTGAAATTGAAATAATATTGATGTTTTTTATGCCCCCGCGAAGAAAAGTCGGGGGGGCATATTGTTTTACCCTTGTCCGTCTGTTCGTTCGTCCGTCCGTCCGTCTGTCTGTCCGTACGAATGAAAAACACAACTATTCGTGTTTTTGAGAAAGTTTGCAAACAAATTCCAACTACTTCAAAGGAATCTAACTTACAATAAGTAGATGTGCACACACATATCTTTTTGAATATTCAAAATGGCGGCGGTTGCCATGGAAACTGAAAAAAGGCGGGAAAATTCAAAGTGCCTCAAATTTGATGAAACTTTACAAAAAGAATGTCTAGCACCCATAGAAATGATTTTGGGTCTCAGAATTTTCAAAATGGCTGCCGTTGCCATGGAAATTGGAAAAAGGCGGGAAAATTCAAAGTGCCTCTAAATGGTTGAAACTTTACAGGAAGATTGCCTAGCACCCATAGAATTGATTTTTGGGCTCAGAACTTCCTTTTTATATATTTTGGAAAAAGGGGAGGCATATCATTGTGTCCATACTTGTACTGTGTCAACACCTGTATTGAGTCAACACACACTTAAATATGCACTGCCATATTGATTCAGGGTTCAATGAGCGGGGGCATAATTGGTTGCCATTCGGCGACAGCTCTAGTTTTTTTTCAATGAAGAGGGGGACTGGAATTTCAATAAATTCTTTTGAAAACCACATTATGATTTTTAAATGTGTTTTTCTAATACTAAGTTAGAACTCCAGCTCAGATTGCCTGTAAAATTAGTGTTCAGAGTCATACTAATACTGGATTTGCACAACAATTAACTGTTAAAATACATACTGCAAGACTACTGCTGATTATTTTTTTTTTAATTATCTTATAAATAGCCACAATGTTTAAAAAAAGAAATGGATTTCAGTGGTGTTATAGAGGATGCAGAATCACAAATTGCAAGTTCTGTAAATTGTTCTGAATATCTACTGTGTCTTCTTAGATAGGCTTTCATAATGTTAAAACAGAGTTCACAAGTATTAAGCTCAGGGTGATATGGGATTTAAACCAAACATTTGAAAAATCTGTCTGAGATGACCCTCAGTAATTCTTCCATGGTGAAAACCACAATTGTCCATAACAATGGTATCTCCCCTTCTTAATATGTATTGACCTTGAGTATCCCTCTCTTGAATGGCTTCAAGAAAAAAGTTCACAAGCTCCTGGCCATTAGAAGGCCCATTAAGTACATTGAAGTAGTTTATACCTAATGGTCCATGTAAAAGATTAACAGTAAATGTTGCATTGGACGAATAACGCTGTAATTCTACAGCTCTAAGATTTGATGGTGCATGTCCATAATGTCTGTTTCCAGTTGTTTTCACAACTGATGTTTCATAAAAAAAATGGAGGGTAAATGGATCTATCAGTGAAATTTTCTCCACATATTCTTCAAATAAAGCAATAGCTCTATCTGTTGCAGCCTCTTTGGAACAGGTTGTCAGCCTTTTCCGTGTAAAGTTCATACTTTTTAACATTTTAGATATTGCACTATCAGAAGGGGGATAAACAGTAATTTCATCATTTAACAATTTCTGTCGCATCTCTTCTGCAGATATCGAGGGTTGTCTACTCTTATAGAAAGATATGGCTAATCTAACATCATCAGTGGCAATTTTTACTTTAGGCTCACATGATTTCCTGTGCAAATCACCACAGTTATCAATAACATTTCGGATCGATGTTGTATTTATAATACCTAGAATTCGTCCAATTTCTCGGAGAGATTTGCCCTCAGCAAATAATTCAATAATTTGTTTGGTTATCTCTTTAGAAAAAGATTTTCCTTGCTCATAATACCTTCCAAAATTATTTTTCTTCATTTTCAAGATTAAATCACAACTGTCTAAATGTCAAACATCAAAAATACTTTTTATCTGGAAACTTGAAATTGTCAAATCCACAATAATAAGCAAATTTTATGTAACTTTATTTAAATTATCTCCCCTTGAAGATTCCTTAAATTTCCAATAAAACATTTTACCATTAAAAATTCACAGAAAACATGATGGAAACTTGAGATTCTTAGTTAAATAATTTTGCAAACAAATCCTAATCAGTTTATTATTAGAACAACAGTAAGGTGTTAATACATATATAGATCTCCCCTAGGCCTACTACATAAATACAGTTCACCCCTATTGTATACAGTATTCCTATTGGATTATTGGATACATTTATCTGGTCACTAACAGGTTATGTTACTAGTGAATTGTGTTTTTCCAAGTTATACATCAGCAAGGCTGTTATTTAAAGAATCATTGAAATTGGATGAACATGGATGTTAACCAATTTCTGTCAGAAATTGGTCCATCTTTTCTCAGATTTGCTCCAAAGTTTAGAGATGAAGGATTTATGAGTATGACTTCTCTCAGATGTCTAGAGTTACCAGATGATTTGGACCTGATTTTAAAGAATGAAAAAGTAAATTTGGCAGAAAAAAGACAACTTCAACATGCCCTCAGAAATTTGAAGACCAATTCAAAGGAAACAATAAATTCCAATACATGTGATGATCATGAGAGGCCAACTGCACTAGAAAAAATTATGGATAAAAACAAAACTAGTTTGAAAAACAAGAAGGATGAATTGTTTGAGATGGAAAAACTTTTGAAAAAGTTGAATAAGCCAGTTCAAGAGCCCATGCCATGTGGAAGCAAAAGTGTCAGATGTTCAAACTGCCATGTTTTAGGCCATAAAGCAGAAGGCAACTATGGGGGAAAATCCTGCCCTAATGCTCCATGCACCAACTATTTTCACTGCGGACAAGATAAATTCCACTCAGACTACAAACTTGAAAAAAAAACAAGTCGAGGATGAAATTCGTTCCCTTAAAAAGGACGTCAAGGCCCTGGAACAGGAAAATGATGCTGTACTTGGCTACAATACTTCCTCACATTCATTTAATGCAATTATGAGATCCAGGCTAAAAGCAAAAAATCTTACCAGATATTCTAATTCAGCAAAACTTATGAAAGATTTGATTATCCTTAAAAAACATTATGATAATAAGATTCCCCCAAAGGATCAAAATGACAAACAGGTTTTTTCAGAAATATTAAAGGAAAATGATGACGCTTTGTCTAAATCTGGTGTGAAGGAAGAAATTGTACACTCTGAAGACAGTGAAAGTGAAGATATGCTTGACTTTAAACCACAAAAACGCAATAGAACCTCTTATTTTCCACAACCAATGATGTCTCCATACAATGCATGTATGCCAGTTTTCCCACCTTTTCCTTACCACGCCTATGGGTTTCCTCAGTTTACACCACAGAATATGTATGTAGGAGGGAACTCTACGTGTTCAGTTAAAAACCCTGTGAAAGTTACATCTACAGTGACGCATCCAACTACAACAATAACATCTCAAGATGTGAATGCAGATACTCATCTTCATTTACTTGCAGACGCCGCATCAACATTTGAAAGTACTTGCAGTGATATTCCCTCACCTAGATGTAGTGACTCCGAGACAGAAAAAGAAGAACAGTAATAGAACAATACAATGTAATTTTTGTCTTGGAACAATAAGATAACAAAATATTTGAAAAATATTCTTGTTTAATTTTTTTATTCCCCACCACACGAAGTGGCGAGGTATTATGTGATACCCTCAGTTGTGTGTCCGTCCATCTGTCCGTCCGTCCGTCNTGACTTGTAAACAAAATAACACAAGGTCTTCAAACTTGGTATGGAAGTTGTTTACCACAAAACTCAGGCCAATATAGATTTTGGGTTCAGAGGTCCAAGGGGTTATGGAGTTATGCCCTTTGAAACGTTGAAATTTTGTGAAACGTGGAGGGGTATCATGTAATGCACCATTACTATTTTTTTCAAATAAAATATAAAATTACTGTACATACAGTAAATGCACTGTCAGAGGACATCTTAACCCAGAAATAAATTGCAGTTGTCAGAATACCATGGTTTAGCCCAGACACAATTTGATTACAGACAGAAGGATAGACGGACAGTGATTACTAGAGGACATTTGCCACCTTACCCAATTCTTAGTGTAGCAATAATGACAAGTAAAATCTACTANAAATTCAACCAAACATTACAGGAATGATGAACTGAAGGTCCTTAACAAAGATTGCTTATTTTGTTCTGATCCAATGAAAAACATTGCCGCCAGCACAGAACAAAGTTTATTTTGGCCCTAGTGGAACATGGCCACCATACAGAACATTGAACAATCCAGCTGTTCAGCATTTTGTCAGGTGAGCGATACAGGCTCAGTGTCTGAGCCTCTAGTTGTGCTATTCTATTTACAAATGTATGTTTAAAAACAATACATGTGAAAATTAACATCCAGCAAATATTTCACTCCGTAACTAAATTTTTAGCTCACCTGGCTATGCCAGGGTGAGCTTTTGCCATCACTTGGCGTCCGTCGTCCGTCATAAACTTTTTTCAAAAATCTTCTCCTCTGAAACTACTGGGCCAATTTAAACCAAACTTGGCCTGGATTACCAGGGTATGTACTTTCAAAATTATATCCGAGGAGTCTGAAAACCAAACAACATGGCTGCTGCTACTAAAAATAGAACATAGGGGTAAATTGCTGTTTTTGACAAATAACTTTAAAACCGTTGCAGATATAAAAAATCTGACATGTAGTAAAATTGTTCAGAATGCCGAGATCTATCTGCTCTGCAATTTTGAAGAAAATCGGAAAACCTGTCTGAGAGTTATAGCCCTTTTTCCGTAAATTTTTCAAAATTTGCGGATTTTTCATTTTTTATTTGAAAAACTGTAATAGATAGAGGTGAAGTGTAAATTTAAAAAATGTTAAGCATATCAAGATCTACGTACTCTGAAATTTTGAAGAAAATCCAAAGGCCTGTGTATGATTTATTGGCCGTTTTTCACCAATTTTTTTTTCCCCCCCAATGCCATATGGTTATGGGTTATTTCCCTTTAAATTCTATGTTCAAATCTTCTTTGGTTAACTTTTCTCTTTTAAGCTGTAGAGAAATTCCCTACTATCACTTTATTTAAAAAATTATTTCTTATATAATTTAGAGAAAAAACAGTGTTTTTGTGCAAATTTCTGCAATTTTTTGCAAAAAAACTTTCTTAATCTTTACCTTATTATATGTTGTAATGATTTTCCTATATAAACATATTGTGTATATTACAGGGTGCTGACATGAATGTTGAATTAGTTTATCAGCTTCATTGACTGCTTAATGTTTAAAATATGAGTAAATATAACCTTTAGTGAGCAGTTGATGAATTAACCTTGGATTTGAACAGAACTTGGCATTAATGATGCTTATGAGGTGCTGACTATAATATATATATGTATTGTGACTTTTATGCCTAAATGTCATCCAACATGGCCATCTGCGGGGAACTTAATTTATTACTCGACTGTATGGAAAGAGCATACAAAGAATTTTTTATCAGAAACAACTTGGCTAGTCACAATGTATCTTAGATGGTCCCCTTCAAAACAGATGTCCTTCAAGTCTGCACCTCATGCAAATTGGCTACCAATGGGAAACATAGTTTAATATAGGAGTACATTCAAAGATCTTCTTTAAAACCATTTGGCCAGTTGGAAATGAACTTTGGCACAATACTTAATTTTCTTTAAAATTGTGTCCTGCAGATCCATCCCTTATCCTAGATGGCATGCAATAGGGAAAATAGTTAAATTAAAGTTGGATCATATAACATAAATGTTTATTTACATAGTTTGAAAATGAGACCCTTTAACATATAAGTTGATTTGAAGTTATGTATTGGCCATGGTCCAGGTGAGCCATACAGGCTCTTGAGAGCCTCTTGTAGTGGACAAGATAATATTGCGGCCTGCCGATAAATTTCATTTTAACACCCTTTACAGCTCCCAAAGCCTACATAGACGTGGTTTTTGTGCTCATATCTTAGAATTGACTATTTCCTTCAATATCATTAAGAAATGCTAATTTTGAGACCCAAGAATTACAAAACCCTACTCCGAGTGCACGTTTGTGCCCAACTGTTCATCCTAGGCTAGTATGAATGACACAACGGGGTGCAACATTCTCAATAAGTACTTTGAATTTGTGGTACCTCAATGTCGGCCATTTTGGGGGCCAAAAAAAGCCAAAAACACAAAAAATTGCATTTTTGGCTGTGGTTACTATTATTTGGGCTCTAAATTCCTCCTCCACATACTAGTACATGTACAAAAATGAAAAATAGAATAAAATCACTGAAGTCAGAATTCAGGAAAAGACTTTGTTTAAAAGGATCTACAATATAGAGCATATAGATGTTTATGCATGTAATGTGAATGGCTACAAACCCCTAGCACAATGATATAAAATCACTTTTAAGATGAAAGATGTATTAAAACAAGTACTCATGTGATTTACATGATTTCTGATGTTATATTTCATGTAGGTAATCACCAACATACACCATCTGCAACTATTTTACAAATGTATTGATATGTTTTATATGACAATGGAGCACTAGTGTTATTGTCTCGCCTGCGACGAAAGTCGCTGAAGACGAAAGTCGCTGAAGGCGAGACATAGGTATAGCAATCCGGCGACGGCGACGGCGGCGGCGGCGTAAACTTTTTTCTAAAACCTTCATAACTTTTCAAGGGTAATACATACAAACATCATCTTTGGTCCACAGCACCACCAAGTGATGACCTTTCCAGCAGCATATATTTTGGATGACCTTGACCTTGTTTTCATGGTTCAATAAGCACATAAACATTGCGACATAGTTTCACATTCAAGTCCTTTTCTCAGGAACTATAATACCTAGACTTGTCATATTTGGTCTATAGTGAGATCTATATGGGTACACGGCAGTCTGACACCTGTCGTGTTGCCTTGACCTCAATTGCATGGTTCAGTGAACTTAGAAAATCTGCGATATAGTTTCACATTCAAGTCCTTTTCTCAGTAACTGTTACACCTAGACCCGTCATATTTTGTTTGTAGGGAGATCTATATGGGTACATTTGTACACGCCAGTCTGACACCTGTCATGTTTCTTTGACCTCAATTTCATGGTTCAGTGACTTTGTTAAATTTTCACATTCATGTCTATTTCTCAGCAACTGTAGCCTCTAGACTCACAATATTTGTCCTATAGCAAGATTTATTTGGGTATATGCCAGTCTGACATTTGTCATGTGACCTTGACCTCAATTTCACGGTCTAGTGGCCACATTAAGTTTTTCTGCTTAAGTTCATTTCTCAATAACTAGAAGTGGTAGGTTGATAATATTTGGTATGTAGGTTGGTCTTGGGTAGTACATATCAGTCTGGCAGGTGACTTTTGTCCTTGACCTCAATTTCACGGTCTAGTGGCCATGTTAAGTTTTTCTTCTGAAGTCCATTTCTCAATTACTAGAAGTGGTAGGTTGATAATATATAGTATGTAGGTTGGTCTTGGGTAGTACATGTCAGTCTGGCAGGTGACTTTTGTCCTTGACCTCAATTTCACAGTCTAGTGAGCATATACACTCTTCTGATTAGTTCACTTAGATTTCACATCAGTTTAGAGTCCAGCAGGGACAGGCGAGACATCCTTTAGGGTCATCACTTGTATAATTATATGCAGATAATCCTGAGGAGATTTGAACTCTGTCATATGTAATGCATATTGGGGGATGGAATTTACATGACACAAGAGATTGCCTCTTTTGCAGTTATTTTCTGAATTTCATGAAACACTAATAGTTTATATAAATGCTTTCTGAAAAATGGGAGGGGTACCTTATCAATGCATTCATTCCAAAATGGCTTTATTTATATGTAAAAAAATGAATTTGTTTATTCTTTCTTTCAATGAGAAAAGGAGACAAAAAATACCCCAGGTTAAAAGTTCATCATTCTGCTCTTGTTTATTGTAAATTACAGAAATCTTTTTCACTTACTGACTTCTAGTTACTTAATCACCATAAAAGTTATGACTTATGCCTAATTGCAGCTATTTTTAGTCCCTGTTGGGAATATTTATTGATTAAATTTTATGGTGATGAAACTAACACATTCAATATAAATGTGGTTATAATGTGTCATTTCGACATCAAAGAGATATTTCCTCTTTATGATGAATAATTCTTATTATGGGTTAATTGCTGGAGGAAATGGAACATTTTGTGTTTATTTCCAACATCCAATGACACTTGTATTGTGTTGAAATCTAAAAAATGTCCATGTTTAAAAGACTGATCATTTCTGAAATCTGACATGGAAATACTAGTAGATGACATTGGGTGGTGGAAGAGAGTAGTTTGTCTTGAAATTAATTATCCCCTCGCTCAACTGAGTTTGGAGGGGATATTTTGCTTGTCGGTCTTTCTGTCTGTCTGTTCATCACAAAGTTGAAGTCCATGTATGTTTTGTACTCAAAATCATAGATTGATGATAGTGTCCACAAATGCATCTTTGATAGTTCATGAATTTGGTTTTAAAACTTGGTTACCTTGACAACATTTCTTTGGGGGGGGGGGTTCTTTCATGTAGTAGTGAAGAAGATTTGGTGAAAGTCCAGATTCAAGATACTAGTCTAGTATCTACTCTAAGAGTAGAAAGAGGAAATATTTTGTTTGTGGATTCATCTTGGATGGCATGAAGTATGGCATGAGGTCAGGTTGACCTATATTTTACTCCAAACTAATTTTGGCCAGAAATTTATTTTTTCCATCTTCAGAAGCATTAAAATATCGCAAAAATAATTCTTATGAATATTTCTTACTCAGTTTAAATGCATGAGTAGAAATTAAAATTCATGGAAATTAGTTGTCGCAAAATCCGCAAAAATTAGTTGGTTTGCAGCATTTCATGCAAGAGTTACTTTGGTTATAATTAGCATTAAAGTTCAGATCTTAAATGTCAGAACAGGTAGATTAATGACATTTTGTAATTGGATGTGTCTTGTAAAGTAACAAAGTTCCTGATAAAAATTAAATCACTTTAAAGTACGTTCATTTATTAGTGACTCAGGTCAAAGTCAGGATGAATGCATGTTTGATAGTAACAAGTTCCTGATAAGAAGTAGGTCACTTTGACTTTTCATGCATTAGTGATTTAGGTTAAAGTTTGCTTTATATTCCAGATTAAAGCAGATAGAGTAATAATATTTTGTCATTGGATGGGTCTTTGATAAATATTAGGTCACTTTGACCTACATTTAATCTCAGGTTAAAGATAGCCATTTGCAATTGCATAGGTCTCATCAAGAGGAACATTAATATGGAAGAAAATAAGGTTAGATTACAGGTCAAGGTCACGGAGGTGACTGGTCAGATTTTATAAAATCATCCCTGACCTAATGGTCCATATGTTTAGGTATATTTTCTGTCAAAGCCCTCAAAATTCCCATTATTCTCATACTAGTATATTCCAAAATAGAATTAAATAGTTGCTGAAATAAATACCTAGAAAATTAAATTACATTGAAACCTGTCAAAAAACATTTTCTATATATTCAGGACCTGTCTACACTGAATACCTTTCTTTACTGAACAAAATCTTCAGTCCTCAATGGAGTTTGGTTTAGACAGGTTTTACTGCATATACATTTTATTTTCAGGTCTGACTGGATTATTTTTGAAGATTCTCATTATCATTGGTTCCATAGGAACACTAACACACATCATATTCCATGCGGTATTAGGAGCCATAGCTACTGATGCTGAACCATATGGGTATCATTTTGCAAACTGTAAGTATTTATGTAGATCAGTATATACATTGTATACATAGAAAATCAAATTGGATTGTGATATTGTTTGTATCCAATCCTTATTCAGTTATATGAGAACTCTTCATATCTCAGTTACTGTACATTGTAGAATCAGCTAACCATGCATGCATCTTTGATGGTAGGTCAGCATACTGGCAATGTTGGGTCAGCATACTGGAAATGTTAGGTCACTTTGACCTACATTTTCCACATAGTAATTATACATGTTAGGCTCATCTTGCTTGTGCATGTACATGCATCCTTGATGGTAGGTCAGCATCCAGGCAAAATTAGGTCACTTTGGCCTATATTTTCCCATAATTGACCTACATTTATGTACACATCCTAGTTCATATCTCGGAAACTGTACACGGTATAATCATGTAACCTTGCATATGCATGCACCTTTGAGGGTATATCAGCATCCAGGTAAAATAAGGTAACTTGGACATATATTTTCTGCTTGAATGGATTAGTTATACTATACCCCTGATTGTAGATCAGCATCCAGGCATAATTGGATCACTTTGACCTTTTTCCCGCTTTAATGGACAAGTTCAGATCTCAATTATTATACATGGTAGGATCATCTCATTTTGCAGATGCATACATCTGCGATTAAAGGTCAGCATCCAGACTAATTAAATCTATTTGACCTTTTTTTCTGCTTGATCGACTTATATTCAATTTTACGAATGAGTTCAGATCTCATTTCATGTACATGGTATCATCTTATCATGCATGCATTTTTGTATTTTTAGTTTGCCTGAATGAGGGGGACTATTGGGGTACCCCCGGCGTCCCCGTCAGCCCATGTCCTCATTTGGGTATATACACATGTATCTTGGTAACTATGCAGGGTAGGGTCATCAAACTTTGCATGCAGGTGCATCTTGGGCTATCTCACAGCCTCAAAGAAAATTAGGTCTCTCTGACCTATATTTTCTGCTTGAGTGGCTTGCATTCAAGTTTACGTCGGAGTTCAGATCTCAGTCACTGTACATGGTAGGGTCATCTAACCTTGCACATGCATGCATCTCTGATGGTAGGTCAGCATTCAGGCAAAATTAGGTCACTTTAACCTACATATTCCACTGGACTGACTTACATTCAAGTGTACATCTGAGTTCAGATCTTGGTCACTGAGCATGGTAGGATCATCTAACCTTGCACATGCATGCATCTCTGAACAAGGGTCAGCATCCAGGCAAAATTAGGTCACTTTAACCTACATTTTCTGCTTGACTGGCTAACATTCAAGTTTAGGTCCCAGTTCAGATCTCGGTCACTGAACATGGTAGGATCATCTAACCTTGCACATGCATGCATCTCTGATGGTAAGTCAGCATTCAGGCAAAATTAGGTCACTTTGAC
>MJUU01020648.1:209296-238333 GCA_002080025.1 Modiolus philippinarum
TCCAAATAGATATTGATGTTGCGACTTCAAAACCGGTGTTGAAAATTGTTTGTTGACCGCCATTTTCAAAATGGCTGCCAAAAAAAGGCGGGAAAATTCAACATTGTCCAATTTCAATGACATTTGGTTTCCAAATTGGTCTTGATGTCGTATCTTCAAAACTGATGTTAAAAATTGTTCGTTGACCGCCGTTTTCAAAATGTCCGCCAAAAAAGGCAGGAAAGTTCAACATTGGCGGATTTCAATGAAATTTAATTTCCAAGTAGATATTGATGTTGCGACTTCAAAACCGATGTTGAAAATTGTTGACTGCCATTTACAAAATGACATCTCGACTTCAAAACGGGTGTCGAAAGTGGTCCTTAGCAAGAATGTTTTTGTCAAAAAAGCCCAACAAAGAAATAACGTAAAACATGATCAGACTTTAAAAACAGTTCAAGATATTGGAGGTGTTTGAGCTACGAAAGTTTGAGAAACTGAAGATCAACTGTATAACTTACAATGTTACCTTGATTGTGGCAACTGAAAGCCAGGTGAGCGATACAGACTCCTGGGAGCCTCTGGTTTTAGTCAAACAGTGATATTTTTTGCAAATTATGGCAAATTTTTTGCATTGATAAAGCATCATTATGCAAATGATGTGTGGATTATAGGTTCCAACAGGAAACTTTATTTAAGAACAGAATACCTTTCATGAATGTAATATTTTTTTGCATCTGTTGCAGCAAATGAGAGAACAAGACCGAAAATTCCATGAGTGACAAAAAACAAATTATCAAATATGACTTTAAAAGATTTAAACACTTTCCTACATTGTATGTCATTTGTCTAAGCATACTCAGTCACACAAACACATGAAAGACATAGATTTTAATGCAATTAGATTTTATGGATGATAACCAAGTGGTATTAGGGATATAAGCATAAAAATTATATGAATCAGACAAAAGGAAATTCAATTTCTACAGTGTAAACTGCTTATATACGTACATTTGCTAATTTTTTTTTGTAGTTTTGTAAAAGTTATTTGGAATGCTGGCCCTAACAGTTTAATAATATTTTCATAATATTTCAGAGTTGTAGGGTTAACTGGTGTGATCAAAACCAACTGTGACAAACCCTGGTCTGTAGATTTTCACGATGCCAGTCAATGGCCGTGGTTTGTCAATCCTGGAGTGCTGCTATGTCTGTATATCACGATGGCGGTGGAATGCAGACATTGGTTACATCGTAAGGTAAGTTGTGGCCCCTTACAGTATGGAGAAAAAGGACCTTAGCTCATGTGAATGAGCAAGAGCTACAAAAACTTGTATCTCCATGTTTGCTATAGATATGTTTTGATTTCGCTTTAGGACTTTATGGATTCTGCTTTGTACATTGAAGATTACTGAAAGAAATATTTTAAACTCGGATTCCAATCAATCAATAAATCAAGTTGATAGATCCTTGCTAAGCCTTGGTGTTCCTGCTAAGGGGAAAATTGCAGCTTAAATTTGACAGCATTTTCTAATGCTTTGGTGAAGTTTTTCTAGAAATATTAAAAGTTAATTCAGAGAAGAAAATTGAAAATCAGTTTTTTACAAGGGATTTCAATTTATAATTCCTTTATACTTTCTGTTTGTTGAAATTTGCTAAAGTCTCCCCTTGAAGACACATGGCAAATATTATTAAACTTTCAGGAAAATCATATGGATTTTGAAGATTTGTTAAATGAAAGATGAAATACTAAACTAGGAGTTTAGAGATTTCTAAACCTCATCTTTGTCAAATCTCAAAAAGTCAGCTTTGTCAAATTTCAAAATATCAGCTTTGTCAAATTTCAAAACTTCAATTTTGTCATTTTTCAAACATTAGCTTTATCAAAACTCAAACCTTGGCTATGTCAGATTTCCAAACATTTATCACAATGTCAATTTTGTCATATCTCAAATCTCAGTTTTGTCAAATCTTAAAACTAAAGTTATATCATATTCCCAGCTTTGTTAAATCTCAATTCTCAAAACCTCAATTTCATCAATTCAAAAATCCCAGTCTTGTTATTTCTCATACCTGAGTTTTGTCAAATCTAAAACCTTGACGTTGCCAAATCTCAAGCCTCAGTGTTAACAAATCTCAAAAATCTGTTTTGTTAAATCTTAAGACCATGGAAGCAAACCTCTTGGAAGATGGTTGTATCCTCTTTCGTTTTCGTAAAGTTGCTGTGTTTAACTAGAAGATAGTGATTGTCCAAATTAGTTTGGATATAAGTGTAAGATCATATTCAACTGCTGTATAGCATGCTTGTATGAAATGTGTGGATTTTTTGGTGCAATCTTTCATTTTGTTTATCCTGAACTAAAATGTGTTTTGGTGTTGTTTTTTCCAGAGATATTGCAGTGTTTAAGAAGACCCTACTGTGTGTTGTAGTACATAATTTCTGCTTTTCTTTTACTTGACTTTCTCCTAATTAAACAATGCATCCATTTTTGGAACTTTTGCATAAGATGCTTACAAAATGGATGAAAATTATATTGCTATAATTCCAGTTGTTATTGCCACGTCCAATTTCATTGGTCAATGTCATGAACAACAAAGAAGCTAATTCTGAATAAATGCTTCTTGCCCATTAATATGCTACGAGGTAAAATAGTGCAATATATAGTGATTTCAAATTCAGTGACAATAGAGATGTGTACACGCGGCTTTTCACTCACAAACTTTGCAAAATTCAGACTTTATTTAGTTTGTTAGTGAGTCGGCTGTGTTAACTCATTGATAAAATCCTCCAAAATTACTTTTATTCCTATAATAAACCTGGAAATTTTAATTGGAGGAGGGGGGATTTATTTATTTATTTTTCTTATTTTGGTGAACAAACATTTCATGAAGAAGTAATTTTGCACTACAGCCTTTTATATTTGGCACTGTCATTATGGTCATTGCTTTAACATGTTACACATCAAAACAGAACTATTCCCGTGGGAATATTGTCATGGAATTTTTTTTATCATGAAAATAGTGAAACTTACCATGCAAAAATATTCACTTTTACAGTAGGCTTATAACCATTAATCTGTTCATAAAAATAAATCAGAAAATAGTTGTTCTCTCATTATAAAATAAAAGAAATAATGTGCCTTATAAAAGGAGAAAAGTGTCCTTGTCATGCATTTTCTGTTGTGGATTTACTTTTACTTTATTAAACGGGATCCTAAAAATTGTTGTTTGTACTTTTCTTTTTCTGTTCCGTCATGTTATCTTTTTGGTTTCCAACGAAATGAGAAACATTTGGTGCTTATCTTCCTGTATGAAGTTAGTTATATATGGTCAAAGTTCTTGTTGGTTTCCAACAAAATGAGAAACATCAGTCGATTATCTCCCTTTACCAAGTTAGTTACATATGGTCAGAGTGGAGATAATTTCAGTCGACAATGAAAAGGATATGGAGTAAATACACTTGAGACAAAGTCTCTACAAATACATTTTAGCACCAAGCAAAGGAACAACACTTTTATTATTGTTCTTCATCTTGAAGTCACTGTGAGGTCTTAAACAATGAGCTTTGTCTATAACTCAGTAAGTTAAGACCGCTCCTAGCAGCAGTTTGAGTGGACTTCTTTGCTAAATGTCGAACAATGCTACATTCATGTTTTTTCTGCATATCATTATCCTCTTTTGATATTGAAATCAAAATTATTTCCACTTTGACCATTTGTAACTACATGTGCTTAGGAACAAGGAGATAACTGACCGATGTGAAAATAACTTAATGTACATCAATTTTCATACAGAGTATGTTGTAGTACTGTGAAAGTACTATTGTTCTTGGGGTACCAATTTTCGTGGATTTCGTGGTTGACTTAAACCACGAAATTTGAAACCCAACGAAATACAAATCTCCAATTGATTTGCACTGTTGAAAGTCTCTAACCACGAATTTAAGAACCTATGAACCAATGACTTGTCTGCAATCCACCAAAATTGGCATCCACGAATAAAAGTACTTTCACAGTATCCTCTTTCGCAAAATTTACTATAACCTCATCAATTTAACTAGGGTATCTTGGAAACAGTTTATTATGCTCGATTAAAATAACAGAATGCAAATCTGAGATAATATTCTGTCAAATTCAGAAGTATCTCATATAGACAAAGTCTCTCTACTTTTAAACCATATTAGCCAAGGACAAACTCGACAAAAGGCCAACAAATTTCTCAACAGGGGCAAACTTATTATGAAGAAATGATGACTTCTGTATTGAAGTGTATTATTTCTGTTAAATTACTTACTTCTATAATTTTGCATTTCTGGTAGTTTTTGAATTATGTTGATCTGTGTGAAGTTATTATTACATGACGATATTCAGTCCTATTAATTATTTATGTATCATGCATTGTTTTATAACTTATTCATGCTTCATACCGGTAATGAAAATTCTGGAAAAATCTTAATAAATGAAATTCAAGACCTAGAAAAGTTACAAAATAAAAACAATTATGGAAGCTATGGAAATTGTTGTCATTTGTTTTAAGAATCTGTATATTAGGAAGTTTTCGTGTGTGTTTAATTTCGCTATGTTTGTGGTAGACAATCGAGTGCTTAATTCCGCCTCCGCGTAAATTTCACCACCCATTCAAATGCATTGGATCAATTATAAAATCGAGAATTATAAACACAGCGAATATTTCACTGTCCTATTTTGCACGGAAATCCCGAACAAAAGCGGACAGCAAAATATCCCGATATTCGGTAATTAGTGATGGAGCTGTTTTTTGTCAAGATGAAATTGAAATTTTACTACGGGCTATTCAAGCATTATGTTACTGAGGCATAGGAAGATACTCAATAAATTTTTTGATTGGTGTGGAAGTGTATACAGAATTTTGCACATTATGTTTGGAAGGGTCTAGATCTAAAAAAAGATGCCTTCCAAATCTCTCAAACATTTATTGATAAAGTAACCCTTAAAGGGAAAATTCGCAAAAAAATAAAAATTCAATATTTTATTCCTCATATCTTAGTAAGTACATAAATATATGTATTACTGTTCAGCTGTCTTGGATAACTGTACAAGACTGAATTAATTGTGAGCAGATCCCGGTGCATCAACCGCCATATTGTCGTCTTGTCACTTAAAAAAGTCACGTGATACCTAATGACCACAAAATACCAAAACTCGATAAGCCTGTGTAAAAACAGGAAGTACATAACTCTGATATCTTGAAATACAAAGAAATGTCTTTCACTAAATTCAACGATTTGTAATTTACTCAATAAAGAACTGAAAATTTGCAGCTATTTTTTTTTCAAATATTATGATTAAATTGATAATATATCAAGAACTTTACAAAGTCCCATTGTTCACAAACCAACAGGAAACATTGTAGAAATTAGGATTCATATACAAGAAGTATTGATAGTTATGCAGGCGGGTGCACACCATGTAGTTTATTAATTGTTTATTGTGATGACAGGTGTCAGACCCCACTTCCGACCACTCCTACCTGTACAAATCAGTTGATCTTACCTGGAAAAATGACGACCTCGGAGTATATTTCCCCGTTGAAACCACCTGCTGTGTACACAATCAACTCCGCAAACACCTTATGCATTGAATCGGTATGAGACACACGCCTTAGATTTATTATTCACATACAAACAGTAGAAACTTGGGGTAGAAACTTCTATCTTGTTTTTGTTTTTGTTTAAAAGTACGACGTGCAAGCCAAATCTGATGTAAGGTCATTTTATTTATCGTATTATTTGTTCAATATTATTATTATTTATCGTATTTTCGTGCACAGTATATAACCTTCTATATAACTGTAAAGTTTTAGAGTTAAATCTCCTGGATCGTTGGAACTCACAGATCTGGGACTAATATAATAGTCCCAGCACAGATGTAGAAAATCATAGAGAGTCAATTTCAGTAATAAAGCATAAAGTTACTTCTAAACATCAATATACTGATGATACTAGAAGGCGCATGTCATGGTCTCTGAAGTAAATTTACATTATATAACAATTTAGTTACATTTCATATTATAAAAGTTAATTTCATCAACTTCGCATGATCATGGTCTTGGTATTGTGCTCAAATTACAAAAACATCCATGCATACGGCATTGAAATAAGACTATAAAGTGCAATAAAAAGTGTCATAAAACTGCACATAAACGTACAAATACTAACTTGCGTATACTGAACACAGCCTAATCTCTGTGGTTTACAGTATAACACAACTGACTTTACAAACGATTTTGGCATCTATATATTTCTTTAGACAACCCATGACACATAAGCATTTGAAAGTATCACTTGTATATACGAAAATCAACTTCTCGTAGCGTTATTTTTTCATACAGAAGTTGGGACTAATATATTTATCCTATTTGTCCCAGACAGAAGTAAACCGATGTTTGAGCACAGGCGGATTTAGCTACTGAAAAGGGGTCCAGAAAAAGAATGTAGGACAGAAAGTCACAGGACAAAAAGTCACGGACAAAAAGTCACAGACAAAAAGTCACAGGACAAAAAGTCACAGTTTAAATTAAAATCATTTAGGACAAAAAGTCACAAGACAAAAAGTCACAATATAGAAATTTTGTCTTTTGAACAATATATTAGGATAAAAAGTAACATTTTGAATAATGAATAAATAAAGGGAATACATTTCCTTCTTTTTAATTTTAAGTATGGCATGTATGGGGTCATGTTCTTGACTCGCCATTCTGTTTATTCAAGACATAAATCTTAGGAATGTTTGTTCTATCATTTCCTTATTGGGCACTGAGATGCAGTAAGTGTTACTATCATGACTATTAAAATAACATCTTTGAAAATAAATAATCATGAAGGCCAATTATTTTACATGTATGGCTTATCATGTTATTGTAGGGTTTTAATTTATACACAAATAACTATAATTTGAATCCACATATGTTTAGATAATAATTAATTATTGCTTAATTGGCATTTGACCAGTGTTGGGTACCCTGTCATCATTTGTGTTATTACCGGTTATAGTTTAAAAAAAGAAACTTCTGGGGAAATACAATCAGTCATGTTGAAATAAATGGAAGGTTTTGGATTGAATTTTTAGCTCACCTGGCCTTTTAGGCAAAATATTTTGCCATTAAAATATTAGTTTATACCAAGAAAATTCATATATGTTTTAAAAAAAACCGCAGTTTTTCAATTATGTAAAATGATATTTCTAAATCTTAGCAATAAAATTCCATACTTCAAAAATAATATAAATATCATATTCAATTACATGAGTCAGTTGATATAATTGTGTGACCATTTTGTTCTACACCTACATACACATGAAGCAAACATTTAAGTTGTGACTTTTTGTCCACCAATGTAAAAATACAGATTGTGACTTTTTGTCCTGTGACTTTTTGTCCTAGCAGATTTGTGACTTTCTGTCCTGTGACTTTTTGTCCTGTGACTTTCTGTCCGTTTACCCAGAAAAAAGGGTCTAGGCTAATTTGTCATATTTTGTCAAACTTCTGCACGAAATAAAAACATTTATACTACCGAAATTACAATCTCTTCAGATCCGGGTGAATGACACTTTTTACAGTGTGTGACCCTCGTGTCTTAATTTTTTTTCCAGTTCCCGTCATTTATTTAATATCAGTGATTAGATTTTTGTATCGTTATAAGCGATTTTCCTCAAAAACAGGAGTGTGTCTTTTCTACCTGTAATTAGTGCAACACACGCCACATTTACCTTTAGGGCATGCCACAGGTAAAATTTGGCAAGGAACATGATTCTGTATATTTGGTGGTTAATTAACCTCCGGTGATTACATCACTACAAAGGTATAAATCTGACATCACTGGAAAACGGGAGCACGCGCGTGTGTGTGCACATATTTATTACTTCCTAGATTGTTTTGAGGACAAAAATATAGAATAGATGTATTTTGTTATTTTGAACTACTTTTCTTGGAATTTTTTGCATCGATTTAAAACATCAACAGCCGATTTTATTTCGCAGTAAATTTGGTGTTTAGGTATTCTACGAAGAAGTTATGCTGAAAGAAACAATAAAATTTAGCAAAAGGGTAACACGCTTGTCCTTGTTTTTCTGCAGTAATTAGTTATTTCATGAACTCACTCGAACGCTTTAAATAACGATAAAAACAATGGTATGATTGTTTTTTAAAATGACCGAGATCTAGCCAAGTGACGTCACCCAGCTAAAATTTGTAGCAGAAATGAATAATAAATATCGTTTTTCTCCTATACCCGTGCAAATTTTTAATTAAAACTTGGTCAACATGTTCACAATGTTACTTAGAGTAAATTTAGATCTTATTCAAAATTTAGCGAATTTTCCCTTTAAACCATTATGCTTTAGATTTAAGTTATGTTTTCCATTTATCAATATATTATCATCATGATCATTATTGTGCAAGATTAATGGTCAAAACTGCCTTGAAAAGTCATATGAAAAAGGTGAATGAACCATGCTTGTTCATGTTTATTGCATTTCTAGTAGTACTTGTATCTATAGCTAGTTCTCTACACATATAAACTTCTTACTAAAGTGTGTGCTATTTTGTGTGTTTAGTTAATTTGTTTGTTTTTGCATGTTGACCTGTTTTCCAGGAACTTATTCTATTGGAAGAGCCACAACCGAGAAGTCGTACTCGTCGTAAAAAATCCAGACAGTCGTCCGAACGACAGGTAGCCCTACAGGATCTTATCCAAAGAGAGGTTGGGTGGAATTTCCAATTTTTACGATTATCGTCATTAATATTGCTTCAGTTCTATTTTTATTACAAGCGCATGTGTTTTATGTTGTATACTTGTATTTAGTTAATATGTTGATTTCTTGATTTTGCTTCACTTTTAGTTTTGTTTTGCTGTTTTTTTTTCAGTTTTAGCTTTTGTTAAAGGGCCATAAAGTATTTGCAAAAGCTTTTTTTCAAAATCAGTTTTTAGCAATTTCAGAAGCAAAAAGAAAATGTTTCAATAAGCTTGATACAGCATCTGTTTCAATTTCAATCATTTTTTTTTTTGCAAGGATTTTGAAATTGAAACAAATGCAGTTTTAAATGGAACTTTTCTTTACTATAATTGTTCCCGTTGTCATGAAGAAAAAAAATTCAAAATCATTGAAATGCTGTTGAGCAAATTTTGCACATAGAAGGTGGATGGTTACACTTTGCAATACACAGAACTTTCGTTAAATTTTTTTTAGAATTCTAATCAGAACCAGAAAAAGAAAATAAGAAAAGTAAGTGTATGCTGAATGCTTGCTGGTTTGTTTACCCCACTGTTAATCTGTACGTCTGTGCACAGACTTGTAGAGACCAGCCTTGCCTGTGGGCTTGCTTTGGGATTTTTACCTAATTATTGGAAGGACCATAATAGCTCAAGTCTTTATCTTTGTAAAACTAGAATCTTATAGACCAATTAAAATGAAATTTGGCATGAAGAATGATTGTAATGATATTGTAAGACTTATTTTTGTGCCAATCAAATATTCAAATGGCTGAATTTAGAAATCTTGGTTAAACTTCCCTAGAGAAAGGCATGCCCAAAGAAACAATCTCCAAAATGAACTTTAAATGGGTGCTTTGAATGCAGCAAGTGGTATGTATTTTTGATGTTGATAAGAAATTGAATGTTGTCTCCTTAATACATTTTACTAAAACATTGAATCATATCACTATACCATTGAATCCTGAAGGAAATGATGTAAATTTCAGTTGACCTATATACTTTGCTTAATATTCTGACTTGTCCTATGCATTTTTGAAATTTTACTGCCAATCATGCAATCAGTCAATTGATTTACAATGAATCAATCTTTTAGTCAGCAAGAAAACCATTTATTAATCAAGCAATTAATCAGTCATTCAGTTAGGTAATTGGTTGATTACCGATCAGTCAATCATTTGATCTTCAATTGTTCAATTGATATTTAGGTAATCACCAATCAATCAATGAAGTAATTAGTTGATCATCAATCAGTTAATTATTTTATCTTCAATTATTCACCTTGTTATAAGTCAATCACCAATCAATCAATTGATATTCAAGTAATCAATTATTCTTTGTCAGCAATCAATCAATCATATCATCTTCAAGTTATCAATTATCAAATCTGTTGTTTGTCAAGTCAAGTGTAATTTAATTTGCAATTAATAACCCATTCTTTTACTAATTAGTCAATCATTTATCAATCAAATGATATTTAATTAGTACTCAGTCAATCAACAATACACCAATCAAATGATCTTCAATTAATTAGCAATTCAATAAGTAACTCCTAAATCATTAATTAATCAAATGATCTTCAATTATTCAATTGGAATTAGTCAAATCATTAATCAATCAACTGATATTCAAGATTAGTACTTAGTCAATTACCAAACTAGTAAAATCATTAATCAATCAATTGATATTCAAGATTAGTACTTAGTCAATTACCAAACTATTAAAATCATTAATCATTCAATTGATATTCAAGATTAGTACTTAGTCAATTACCAATCAGTTGGTCTTCAATCAATCAATCAATCAATCATTGAGTAAGTAATTTGTCAATCATCAATCAATCAAATCATCTTTTTTTGATCAATCAATATGTTGAAAGTGTTGCAGAATCAAGAAATAATATTAACTTTGGGAATAGAAAAATACTAAAATGGATTATAAATGCAATTCCACCAAATCTTTTGATGGTATAGTGTATTTTTAGTTTTCTATCAATTATGCTGTACATTTTGCTTAAAAATATTTTTACATTTGTTTTGCAAAACGAACATTGTGCATGCTTAATTTTGATGGGCTTGCATTTTATAGATTTACTAACATTTTATATTATGACCTAATGTTTACATTGGTATATATGTGCAAATTGAGGTTTGGTATATTGGCTTGTGACCAGATCTTCCCAAGGACATCTCAGGGTTCTTATTTGCTTTTTGCAAAAAAAAAATGGGTATCTATTACAGTTTTTTAAACAAATTTTCAAAGATTTTGCATGAATTTACAGAAATGACTGTGAAAAAGAGCTTCATATGAAGCCTGTGAGAGGTAACTGAGTAGTCCCTGTATTCCCTTTTCTGCTGTTCTTACAAAAAGAAAACAAACTGAGTTGTTAATATTTGCTTTTATGTTTAGATTGAATACTGCAAATTCAATTAATTTTGGTAACCCTATTTGACCTTATTAGCGCCCCTGCTCCAATAAGCACCCCTCACTGTATTTAAAAAAAAAATGAACAAGCGCCCCTCAAAACTCCCTAACTGCCAAAATTAACTTACGTTTATTTGCCGATGTACAAGTTTTGAGAAGGTATATTATTGCCATAATTTCAAGAAACAGAATGTTTACATGCCTCCCACGACTCCTTAGTAACAATATCTGTTTATTTATGCCAATTTTGCGTGATCACCATGATTTAAACAACCAGAAGTTTAAGACGCATTATAGAACTTAATAACAATGACGGTAGCGGACATGCGTAAATTCTGGTTTTACCGATTCAATTAAGCGCCCCCGTTTTCCAAGTGCCCTGGGCGCTAATTGGGTCAAATACGGTATTTATTGTAGGGGAACTGGTACTTGGGAAGATCTAGTTACCTACCAGTAGATGCCTGTATGCACCTTGACTAAGCTTTCATAAAAACCTTGCAGTTCCTTTGTACACATAACATCAAACACTTATTAACTTCTTTACTCAAATTATACATGTATTGTTCACTAAATAATTCTAATTAGTTCATTGGTGTTTTATAACAAGATGAAAATATATAATGTAAAAATCAATGCAAGAAAATGGCATTGATTGCATGATAAATGTTGAAATGTTGATTTGAGTCATGTAGTTATTCCTGTCCAAAAGCATCAGCAGATGGAAAAGAGAAAAAAAATAATTTCTATGAATTATTTGCAAATTTTTATTAAAGTTAGAGGTTTGTTTTACAAATTAAACTGCAAACTGCAAAGGCATTCTTGGGCAGGGAATGATTATTTCCCTTTGATGTGCTCTTTTGTTTTTTGTGTGTTTTGGGAAGGGGGTATGATGATTTGATCTTGGTTGATTTGTCAAGCATTCAGAAACTCCTTACTACTTGCATGGGTTTATTTGAAATATTATAAATAACTTCATCGAATTTATCAAAATTCTGATTTATTTTTCATTCACAGCACTTGGTGGATAATGAGAATCCATCTTACAGTACATTTGACAAGGAAGGATCTCCGGCCATGTCTGCTGCATTTGAATCGGATGAAGATGAACCAGATGGAGAACCGGGCACAGAACCCGCCAAAAAGAAAAAGGCCGTTAAAGATAACCTCAAACGTCCTGCCTTTGTGTCTATGTTTGTGTATGCCATGAAGCAAAGTTATGTCCTTGCCTTGATTGCCATGATGGTAGGTGAAAGAGTCGGTGAAGGGTAGCGGATATTAGCAATTTTCTTAATTCCTTTAGGTTCTTCCTTATCACATGTTTTGATTTACAGTCTTCAAAATATTTTGAGTTTTATCTACAGTGAAGAGACAAAAGTTGTCGAAAAGGGCATATGTAGAGAAAAAAAATGATTTCAGATCAAATATATTGCATTTCCTGACAAACAGGATTTTTTTTTCTCATTGTAGCTTTGGAGGGAAAACCTACATGAAGGCATGAGAGATAACTCTTTTCAAAATTTGTTAAATTATGGCATGATTAATAACATGAATTATGATGAATTTTTTTCGCTATTTTGTTAATCATATTTTGTACAAAATGACCTTGACATTTCAGGCATGGAGTATAACCTTCCACAGCTGGTTGACCTTTGTACTACTGATAGGAGCTTGTTTGATCTGGATGATTCCGAAATCTCGTAAATTAACGTTATGTCTGTCACCATTACTGGTATTTTATGGTGAAGGATTACTCATCATTCAGTATGTTTTTGGTATGAATTTGAGAAAGGAGCTCCCGACAGAAATGGATGGTATCAAACTGAGCGAGATCGGACTGAAGACATTTGAGTACCCATGTTTACAGTTGGCAGTTCAGGTAATACTCATCATACAGTGGGGTTATTCTTTTACTCTGCTCCACACTGGATATCCAGATTCAAATTCTATAGAGGTCATTGGAGGAACGGTTCTCGGTGGGATTTAGATCAAAACACCAATGACAATATAATGATCACATGCCCACAGAGCAGCATTTCTCCACTGAATTAGGATTGGTATATCCAGAGTAGTACATCCTGTAAGCAGGGAAATTTTTGCCACAATTTTATTTTCGCTATTTTTGCATTAAGGAATGAAACGGGGAAAATAAAACTGCCGTAAATATTTTAATGCAATTAAATGATTTAGTATCGCCACCAACAACCGCAAATTCAAGACCTTGCAAAATGAAATTAGTTTTGAAAATCACCAAAAAAAGACAGTACGAAAATTTTACTGGTTTACAGTTTTGATAATAGGTTTTTAGATTGTTTCAACAAAGTATTGAAAGGGGCACTACTAGAGTACCCCTAGCATCCGTTCTGCATCAACATTTAGGTGTATATCTCAGTACCTATGCATGACAGGGTCATCAAACTTTGCTCACATGTCCATCATACCTTGGCTGGCAGTCCCTAAGAAAATTAGGTCTCATTGACTTAAATTTTTTGCTTGATCTACTTGCATTCAAATTACTTTGAAGTTTATATCTCAGTTACTGTACATGTTAGGATCATCTATTTCTGCATATGCTGTCCATCTCTGATGGTCGGTCAGCATCAAGGCAAAGCTTGGTCACTCTAACCTAAAATATCTTGATTGACTTATATCGAAGTTTATATCTGAGTTTAGATCCCAGTTACTGTACACAGTCTTCATGAAATGGGTTGGTCTGTCGGACAAAACCGACATTTTGGCAGGACTGGTAAAAATTTGTAAAGTGTCAGTCAGAATGTCCAACATTATTCTTTGGATAAACCACTGGAAAGGATGTTTCAGGATGCAAAAATGACAATCATCTGGTAGATTTGAGACTTAAATTTCGTTATCGCTAACATTTACTGTCAAGAATCTTTCGTCAAATTGATAAAATTGTGGTAAAATTGACTACCGCTCAGATAAAATAACATAAACAGGAAGTTTTAAGTATTAATAAACTGATATCGGAAAAAAACATGATAATTTTCCAGAAATCTCTGATATTACGAAATGTGTGGAAACTTTTGGTCTGATGATCTTTTGGTTGGTCCGATATGCAATAGAAAACTGTGGGACCGAATGTCCACCAAATTTCAAATGTATTTCGTGAAGACTGCTGTAGATGGGAGGAACATCTTACCTTGCACATTATTTTCTGACAATAGATCAGCATCAAGGCAAAATTTTGTCACTTTGACCTACATTTGTTGCATGATTGACTTTCAGTTGAGTTCATATCTCAGTCAACATCAAGGCAAAACTTTGGTTTATTAAGCCACATTTTCTGCTTTATGGACTTACATTCAAGTTTATTTTCATGTTGAAGTCTCAGTCACTGTGCATGGTAGGATCATCATATCTTGCATATGATTGCATCTATTCAATATAAGGTTGTTGTGACCATATGCCAGAATGAAGCGAACTTTGTAATCTTTGATTACCTGTTTAAGAGATGGAAATTTATGCCTGAAACCTTAGCCTGCTTGGGCTATAGAATAAAGAGTTATATTATAAACATGTTATATTTTAGGATTTGTGGGGTTATTCTCATATTTCATATTTGTAAGTTAAGTTTCATATTAACATTTTCATCCCCTTGGCAATTGACATTTGAATAAATAAACAGTAAATCTGCTATCAAAATACTGTGTTAGAATAAACAAAAAAAATAATGAGGAAACACTTAACATGCAAATTTAAATCAGATTGTAGCAAAAATGAAAGAAAAAATGTATATAACATGCAGCTAGATTATCTTGAATTTGTCAAGTTGATTTGATCTCTGGAGACGGAATTTATACTGATTGAAAGAATAAGTTGCATAATGATTCAAGTTTATTTTTAGATCTTGTTCACAGCAATGTTTTGGTTGACGCTAAGACAGTTCATGCGTGAAAGAAAGGAGGGAACATACCTTAGTGGACGTAAAGAGTCAGATATGGCTCCTCTTGCAGAAACTCAGTCACCTTCCATCAGATCTTTCTTCAGTATGTACAGATTTAAGTTGATTGAAATAGTGGTATCTAAAAACTAGTGTATAACATCTTCTATTTCATAGTGAACTGATATTGTGTAAATATATAGTGTTGTTGCATGTAATGTTATATAATTCCTTAAACAACAGGCAATTGAAGAAAAAATGGTAAAATTGGAAAAAAAAATACTTTGCAAAAAACATAAAAAGAAAAGCGGTAAGATTTGAACAAAATTAAAGCAATATAAATTTTGAAACTAGAAGGAATGCAAAGTGAACAGAATACAAAAATACCAAAGTTGCAATTGGACAACAAAATGAAAATAGGAAGAAAACACACAAATATGTAATACTGTGAATGTATAATTGTTCGTGGGTTCCAAGTTTCGTGGATTTCATGGTTCATTCAAACCATGAAATAAGTTCCCAATGAAATACATATTTCCCTAGAATTTTAGTGTATGGCAACTGAAACAACAAATTTAGTACCCAAGAAACAGCAATATTTATGAAATCCATGAAAATTGATGTACACGAATAAAAATACTTTCACAGTAAATCAAAATTAATACAATAGGTAACTTTATTTTATTTTGTCCTCTTCTCAGCCAAACAAGAATCAGGTATAACAATATATATAGGTCAATGGTAAGACTGTAGAAACTTATAGGCATGAATTACGAGACATTTAGATAAGAATTTATTTTGTTGGAGGTGGTAAAGAGGTTGAGTATATAATATAATTAGAATATTATATAGAAAAATTATTTGGAATCAGATTTGGAAATTTCACCAGCATTTATATTTGTGAAGATTTGTCTGATTTGTCCATAAACTTGATAGTGAAGTATTTTATGAATAATATGCTTTTTTTAAGTGTAATTGAATGAATACAAAATAATGTACATACTTTATCTTTTGCACCATTTAAGGTGTCTGGAATAGCTTTCTTAATTCACTTGAAGTAGAGGCTACAGTTTTTAAAACATGGTGAGGTACATGCATTGTATTATAGAAATGCCCACTTGATTTCAACATGATAAATAATAGAAAATTTCAGTCAGACATTTTTGTTCAATTTATGTCATGTAAACTGTATGCTGGTATTTTTACAAATTATATATTAAGCTGACTTTAGAAATAAATAAATTTTAAAAAATGCAATAAATACATTCACATGAAAAAATATATTTTATTTGGCAAAGAAATTTGTGATAAAATTTTTGGTGGTACGACTCAGTATTTTGGGGAAATTTACCAATATTGCTGGCTTAAATCTGCAATTAATTATGATAATTGCTTTGCAGTTATACATTAATAAATAAAAGTAGTTAACATTTAATGATATTTATATATGCAAACTAACAGGTGGGTGGATTCGACTGAGGAATATGGATTATAAACGTAAGACTATGCTGGGTGTAAATGGGTATGATGCATTAAGGGCTGAAATGCACTATTGTAACAAAAAAGGAATGAAAAAAAAATTGTGCAGTGTGCCTTGTTATAAAAAATTCTCAAATCTCACTTTTGCTGAATACTATTTTTATTTTCTGCCATTAGAAAAAAACCAAAAATCAGCGATTGTAAAGTTTTTTGTTTTTTTTTACAATTGATCCAGTTCAGTGTCTTATTGCATCTATCCGATATTCTTCAACTGGGAGTGGGCAAACATGGTTACACTAGTGAAAAACGCTTTCTTCTTTTTTCTGTGAAAACTAAAATCTAAACAAAACATATTAAGCTACAATTTTTTTAAAACTCTCAATAGTCTCTCATAAATGCCTTAACACCTTAATATCATAAACCAACTAATTTAAATATAGCACAGAAATATGGTATGCTGAAATCTGCCTGGCTAAGTAAGGGGTGGTAAAGGGGGGTCCTCAACACGAAAAAACGTGCTTAAAAATTGCCGAAAACGAATCATCAGTGATAAAAATGGCCAATCACGAAACAAGGAAAATTGATGCTCGAAGTTCGCCGAAAACTTGATCCTATCTAAAGTTTTTTAACCTGAAAGCTATTAAAATCAATGAAAATCTATGAAATTTTGCTCTGTTATACTTTACGGTACCGTTACAATTCTAATTGTAACAAGTGCCGATTTTTTACAGGAAAATGAACACGCACGAAATATAAAATATCCAAAACGAATCACGAGCTCAAAATATGGACAAAAACGAGGCACTTGGAATAATGCCAACACGAAAAACACGAGGAATTAAAACACAAAACACGAAAATACGAATTTATAAAACGCCAAAACGCTGCACGAAAATAACTCTTTACCACCCTCTAAGTACTCTATTTTGCTTAACAATCTCTCCATAAGCAACTTTTCTTTTAGTAATTCCAGTTAAAATTTTATTGAAATTCACAAAAATTTGGCATAACTTGACAATGAACCTTAGCAAAATGACAAGTGGCAAGATGTAGTACCAGTTGAGATTGGGTACCCAGGCAGTTGTGCTCTCAAAAAGATGTTTATTAAAAGAAAGCTTCCAAATTAAAGTTGGTGATTTCATGTTTCAAATCTTTTTTTTATGTATTTGTATAAGTAAGAATGCATTATTTTGTCTGATTAGAGTTAAATGTATAAATTATTTGGTTTTAAAAACAACTTGTGATGTGGGAAGATTGCTCAACATGGAGTATAAAAGAAGTTTTCTCTCCTTTCCTATAAAAATAAATATAAATATATATATATATTTAAGATGTGTGCATGTTTAGGTAAATAAAAGAACATAAATATCAAGTGTGTAAGAAATTTTAAGGAAATACTAATTGAACTAAGAAAAATTTGTCATATTTGTTCCCAGATGCAGCTCAAAGGTAGTCTTAAATTGAAAATAAATATGAGATACAGTCAAACTTTGATGACTCAAACACCCAAGGGACCGATGAAAACAGTTCTAGTTAGAGGGGTATCGAGCTATTGAGGTGGAACTATGTTTAATTTTGAACAAAGGGACCAGAAAATGGGTTCGAGACATCCATGGTGTTTGAGCTATTGCAGCTCGAGTCATTGAAGTTCTACTGTATTTATCTTTTTTGATTTCTTGATGAAAAAATTAATTGGGGTATCTTATCACAGTGAAACCTATCTAAACCGAACACCTTTGGGACTGAAGATTTTGTTCGGTTTAGACAGGTGTTTGGTTTATACAGGTTCAAAATATATAGAAATTGATACAAAGGGTCTTCAAATCATGTTTGGTTTAGACAGGTTTTCGGTTTAGTCAGGGTTCGGTTTAGACAGGTTTCACTGTACTATGATAAGCTCCATATACTGATTTGAGATTTGAGTACAAAAGATTTGATAGAAAGGAGTGAAAACTTTTACTGACTTTTAGTTGAAGTTTGGTTTGATTGTTAATATTTGTAGATTTTAACATCATATCTTTGTTTTGCAATTCTTACAAATTTACATTTGTTGGTATAAATTGATCAAGCATAAATTATCGGCCAGAAAAGAAAACAGATTATTTTGAATGAGAATTTTAAGATATAATAAAGTGGGTTTCAGTACAATAATTGGACCAGATTTTAAGGAATTTGCACCTATGATGGTGCATTTTCATAAACCTGAAAAATGCATATTACCTTATTAATGAATGCAAATGAAAATGTGTTACTCTTGCTTAACATTTTGCAATTATACTTCATTACTTTTATATATATAAATAGCATGTATGTATGAATGTGACTGCATGATATTGTTCTATATTGTCAGGATTTTCCTTAATCATGCAGTCAGAGTGGAAAGAAACCTAATACTATATTACAGACTTCCCATGTGCATGCTCAATGATTTATCTTCTTATTTCCTCCCATCAGTTTCTTTATTAATCTAAAAACCTTCTTATTAAAACATCTTTATTAATTTATTAGGCCTATTTTCTTCATGGAACTAGAAGTATTAGAATTGTTCTTATATTGTGTGTGAACAATATGTTGCAAATTTCATAGATTCCCTCATATTTGATGCCAAGAATTAGGCCACATAAACTTAATAATTTAATTCTCATCCTATCAGATGAAAATATTATGGGCGGGGAGGGAGGCTTTTATATTTTTTTTTATTCTTTCCCACCTTTAGATATGATTGGATTTTGACAAATCAAAGCCTTCTATTGCCAGTCAATAATGTGTGAAAAACATGTTTTGGGGTTCCAAACATGACTACTTTCTGGGAATCAAAATGAAAATAAAAATATACAAATAGAAAAAAAAAAGAAAATATAAGTTTGGTGGGATAAGCTTCTATTTATTTAGAAATTTGAAATGACCTCATGCTGGGTTTTAGAAATAACCATTTATAGGGCATAATTATCAAGTATTTTTTTCATGCATGATTTTTTGAAATAGCAACTCCAATTTTAAGTTCAATTTTAGAATTTCAGGATATTATACATTGTTGTTGGGCACCCAGTATATAAAGTGTGTTTTAGTTCCATTTTCTCAAAGAACTGTATCGGTATTGAGTCGGTTGTGTATTTTAGTAAATTACAATTTAAAATTGAGGGATTTATGGGTAACTTAAATTTATTATAAAGTTCTAAATAAAGGTTTGGTTGTTGGTGCTGATTTTGTTAGGAATTTTCCCATGTATTCTTTTTAGAAGTAGCATTGCATTAAGTAATCTCTTTTCATTTGATTAAAAAAACTAAGAAATTGAAATGACTGTTTCGAACATGATGCATCATATTTTTTTTTTAAATAAAAAATCTAAATATTAAAAATTTCCATCATTCACAATTACAGACCATACCGTGGATGATAAAAGTTGCCATTGCAAATCTTTAAAAGTTTTGATGAATTACAAGATTCTTTGAGAAAATATAATGTGTAGCTGTGTCAGTATATATAATATGCATGTTCCAACAGGTTTTCCCTCTGGAATGGATACCCTTGATGGCTATGACAGTAGTACAATGAAACGAATAGGTATGGATGTAAATTTTTAGTTGTTTTTGTTTACCTACATCTGATTTGTTTGTTTTTTTATGAACCAAAAGTCATGTGATTTTGTGTAGTCATGTGATTTCTGTCAATTCTGTGGTGAGTTCTGTGTAAGTCTTCCAAATTTTGATTGAATATAGTGGTAACCTCTTATTCAATGCCCATGACATGATTTCTTTTAAAAATATCATTAAAACAAAACTCGGAAACAAATAGTTTAAAAAAAAAAAATCTCTCAATTTCTATGTGTAGATTTCCTAAAATTTGGTAATGAATATATGTTTGTAGTGTGAAACGCCTACTTTAACAAAAAGCAAGGGAAGTTTTGAGTGGATTGACTGTTCTTCCGACTCGATAGACAGATATAGAATCCACATATAGAAACAACATTTCTACACTAGATAATTAAATGTTCAAATTATTATATGTGAGGCTTGCCGAGCATTTAAAATATTTGAAAATTTAACTATTGAGAGTGTAGAAATGTCGTTTCTCAAGAGATAAGGTTGGGGATGTTATTTCTCCTTATGATGTCAAGAAGATTTTGGACAAAAACATGACCTCCCCTTTTCTGATGATCCATGGTAAATGTGTTCTTTTAGCATGACATCATCTGGAATGGTCGTCTTTTTTCATGAAATCACAATGGAAAAGTAAGAAATCGTCAAACATTTTTGACGTCATAATTCAATTTCATCTAATCACTTGCAGAGAAAAACATTCTCTCTAGAGTGTAGAAATGTATTTCAGGTTGGGGATGTTATTTCTCCTTATGATTTCAAGAAGATTTTTGACAAAAATATGACCCCCCCCCTTTTCTGATGATCCGATATAAATGTGTTCTTTTAGCATGATGTCATCTGGCATGGTCGTCTTTTTTCATGACATCACAATGGAAAAGTAAGAAATCATCAAACATTTTTGACATCATAATTCAATTTCGTCCAATCACTTGCAAAGAACAACATTCTCTCAAGAGTGTAGAAACTTATTTCAGGTTGGGGATGTAATATGATTTCAAGAAGATTTTGGACAAAAACATGACTCCCCTTTTCTGATGATCCATGATAAATGTGTTCTTTTAGCATGACGTCAACTGGCATGGTCGTCTTTTTTCATGACTTCACAATGGTGAAGTAAGAGATAGGCAAACATTTTTGACATAATTCAACTCAATTCAATTAAATTTCATCCAATCACTTGCTGAGAACAAGATTCTCTCTAGAGTGTCACACTGTTTAGGAAATGTGAAAACAGGACAGAAATTAGGGAAAGGGGTTTTCCAGCTTAGCCCTTTTCTTTTGGAGATTATTTAACAAACAAACAAAAAAAAGACATTCGAAGATAATACCGAAGGAACAGTCTATCACCCCTATTAAGCTGGGTAATGTTTATGTAAAGGTAAATGTTCAAATATCAAAACTGTACATGAACATTATCCTGAACCTAGACAAAGCATTTTCCAATGTTATTTAAAATAAGAAATTTGTTTACATTTTTCTCAACAGGGCTAAACATTATCCAACCGGACTAAACCAATTATACGCCAACTCTTCTTACGTAAACTGTTGGCCGAGAACTCAGCTTTTTAGGGGTTCTATGGGAAAATTTAATCTGGAGAAACATCTTGGGTATTATTTTGCTATCATCAAAAGCTTTGAATATCTGTTTGATAACTATATGCAAATTGTTAGTCCATGTTAATTGTTTGCTGAAGCTATATAATCTGCGTCATCTCACTGGCTTGCATGAATGTGACTTGTTTTCTAGCTATTTTCTTGCCAAACAGCTAAATTGAAGTTTCGTCAAAACTAACTTTGTTAATCTCTGCAGTCTGCAGCTTAAAGAAGCTTTGCAGTTGCCTTGTATGACTTCTATTTCTTCTGGTTTGATTTTTATTTTTGTTAGAAAATATAATGTGTATTTCCATTTCAATGATGCTGCAGTTTTCATACCGGTAAACTCTGTAACTTGTATATTTCCCTGATAAATTGTTTAATGATCAGAAAGCTAATTGTCTCCCTTCATTAGTGTTAAAACTACGTTTAAAAGGGTATTACTAGGACAAGGGTATTGTCGTAGAAATCATTTTAAAAGGACAAAAATCTAAAAATCAAGATTTTCACCTAAGTCTAGAACATGGCCATTTTTCCTAAATTCCTAATGGCATTCCCTTTAAACCATTGATGATGCTGGATTTCCTTTTCCTTTATTGCATGACAAGGTATAAGTTATGTATGATAAAAAAATTATTGTTGATCCAGAGTCATGCTTAAAAACCACTGATAACCTCTCCTTAGTATACATAGGCTGACCAAAAAATCTTTGAAATACATGTACATGTCAACCATTAAATCAAAGCTCCGATGGAGCTGAAACTCGAAGCCCTGAAACTCTACCCTTGGCAAAACTTCGTAGTCATCCAAAGAACTGCTACATACTGCATGTATTAAGTTATTCCGTTATACATGAAAATAATCCGATTGTGTGATTTTGTATGTATGTCGATTTCATTGCTATAAATATGTGTAATACACATATCACAGGTAAACAAATGTTATTTTCATCTTTGACAAATTACTGCGTGACAGGCTCATTGATCCGAGATGCAATATAAAAAAACGATTCATTTGATAAACATGCATATTGTTTTCAATTTAATATAACAACACCGTATTCAACTTAAGAAAATGAAGAAACTTAAATACACAATGTATACGATTTTGAAAGAAGCTTGTGCACTTTATTTTATCGGAAGCAGGAAGATCATCATTTTGAGCTGTTAATAGGCTTGAAGCCTCACATGATTTTATCTTGTCATTTTAACAACTCTCCGCCTTCGGCTTACGAGTTAAAAATTGTAAATGTCCATGAAACATGCAACATTTGAAAAGCTAAATGCAGAAGTAGAAGTTTTAGGAAAAACTGTAAACTGGAAACTTATTAGGATGTTTTATATTATTGCCCAAAAAATGTGAGTGATTTGTTTAATGCTGCATTCTCAGTAGCAAATAAGTTTGACTGTTTGGTTTGACCTAACAAACACATTATGTCCCCAGCTGAAGGCAGGGTTGGTAACCATTAGATTAGTGAAATAATTTACCATACCGTATAAGTGGTTATTTTCGCTAGGACTTAATTTTCGCTTAATTCGTGACCATTCTGAAGTCGCGAAAATTGCATACCGCGAAATATAATTGAAATAAGACTTTATACAGTAAATGATAAGCAATCGCGAAAATTTGAGTCCCGCGAAAATAAAGTCCACCAATTTTGAAAGAAAACACGAAATTTGTGTCCTGCGAAAATAACCACTTATACGGTATGTGAAGTGGTTGGTTAGCTATAAATTGAAACTGGTGACACTCTTTCATGATGAAATATTCGTTACATTATTTAACTGACCTGCCAGTGAAAACTACCAGCAATCCTTTGGATAAATAGAAAGTTAACAACAAAAATTAGCATTTGTCAATTTATTTGTTTATTTATCTGTTTGCTATTTACAGGTAGTTATTTGTGGAGCATTTTGTCTAAATACTGGATATTTGTGTGCGCTGGAATGATGTTACTGATCTCCGTACAGGAAGTGGTTATCTACAGAATTATATACATGTTTCTCTTCCTCTTCTTTGTACTCACATTCCAGGTATGGATTATCTCCCCTCAACTTCAAAGTAACTATAACTTTTCCTAGATGTTTTGATTTCAGAATGCCTTATTATCTTCGCAAAATTCACAGGATTGGCACTTTTAAAAAGGTAACAAAATGGCACATATAGTTAGAAAAAGTTTTGTTATATCTTCTTTATGATAAAAAAAGTTGGCCTTTTCAAAAACTGGCATAAATTTCAGCTCAGATAAAATCAAAACTTAAATTGAAAAGACATAAATTTTCAAACTGACAGGCTAAAAAAACTCATATTTTTTTCAATTTTCACATTTAGTTATTTTATGGAAAAGAGTGGAAACTTGCCCCTTTTAAAAGTGGATTCCTTCTGAACTGAACATTTTTTTTGTTTCTGGTCCGAATCTTTTTAGTATACGAATAAGTGAAAATTTCCTGAATATAAGAAGTGTAAATCAGTGTCAAAAAGTATATTTTTTACTGTCAACTTTGACCTTAAAAATCAGACAAGTTGTTGTCTCTTTGACACATTCCCCGTTTCCCTTCTTTTTTCTAAAATTTCTTTCTGAAAATACAATCCCTGAACTGTCATGACTGTATTCAACAAATTGCATGTTAATTCCCACATACATCAATAAATAAAGTGTATTTAAAAAGATAACCATGGTTTGTGATTGAAATTTACAAGAATTAAAAGAAACATAAATATTGAAATGATCGTAGAGATCATTATCCTACATTTTTCAGTACCGTATCCCTCGTATTAAGTGCCCAGTGTGCTTAGAAAATTTGAAAAGGGGGGCGCTTATTAAGTAGAACAAACCCGTTTTCCAAAACAAAGCTCTTTGTAAAGAAATTCTTCGATCTTTCATAAGTACATAATGGAATCAATGTAAAAATGCTTCAACTATCAAAATCTTTGTACAAAAAAAAGAATAGGAACGAGGAAGGATGTCCACCTTGGATAGACTTGAGAAAAAACTACAAATTTACAGTACTGCTAAAACATTTTTTTTGTAAATGAAACATATTTTACATCTTGTTAAATGTATTTTGATCACAGGTAATTTCTATAAATAGAACGTTGCCATCGTTGAACTGTGACGTTAGATGAAACACTATTTTTGTACACTCAGTCTGGCAACAGAACATTATTTTCTTGTATTATGACGTTTAAATTTTGATACCATCAAGCTGTACTTCAGGCAAGCATTTTCACATTGTATCTTGTCCTGATGACGCCCGTTTAGGGCGAAACATGTCGACGAATAAAGTTCCTGCAGTTTACTAAAGTGTTGTTGTCATTATGGTATTTAATTATGTTTTAATTAAATGACAACCCTGCATACCATCGGTATCCACTTCAGTAAGCTCTACCGAGAAGAGACATAAGTAGGTGTTGGTTCAGTCTGTGGTAAAAAAAAGAATAAGATAAGGCGGATCAATTATTTCTGCAAACAAAAAAACATGATAACTCGATTGTATACAACCGGAAATTGGTTGCTTTTGCGCAATCGACAAAAAACAAATCAATGACGGAAAACATACAATAAATACAAAAATTATGGTTTCTAGTTGGAATTTTGAGGGGGCACTTAAGTATTTCAAATGAAATTAAGGGTAGGGGCACTTATAGCGACAGGGGCGCTTAATACGAGGAATACAGTATCAATGTTTTGATTGGGAGTGACATAAAAAAAGAAAAAAATCTCTTTAAACGTCTTGATTTTTTTGGCTATTTTAAGAGGTTCCACTGTACTTAGAAAACCATTCAACCATTCATCAAAATATTGTGTAAACAAAAAATCTGAAGGATCTAGAGAATGAATAACCTCAATCATCTTAAAGGATCACCAAACTCAACTAGGAATAGAGCTTTGCATGAAGGACATACTCCTTAGATTTATACATTATCAAGAAATTAGATAATTGGGAAATTGCAAAAATGTGAGTTTTCAGGCCAGCACTTAAATATTGGATAACAGGGCTGGTGATGGCCTCAACTACAATCAATCCACTAGCAGAGTTGATGAAATAACTAAATACTAAAATTACAGTTAATTTGATTAACAATGAAATGATATGGAGTAAATGCACATGAGACAAAATCTCTACAAAAACTTTGTAAAACCAAGCAGTGGGGCAAGGCTTTTGTTGTTGCTCTTCATCTTAAAGTCAATATGAGGCCTTCAGCAATGAGCTATGAGTTCTGCAGATGGCTATTTAAGCAAAGAAAATCAATATACATATGTATTTCGTAAACCATAAAAAAATAAATGATAAAAGCTGATATACACAAAAGCAAACATCAGCTAAGTACAGTGATTTTCACGGCAGAATGAAGCACGAAACTAAAACGGGCAAATATTATGATTTAATAAGGTGATCTAGTAGTTTTGAATGACAATCGCAAATTCAAGGCTACGAGAAATGAAAAAAAAGACAGCAGAAAAATTTCGGGTTACAGCATTATGAAACAGTGAAATTTGTGGCATTTGTGGTATTATAGATTTACTGATTAGCATTATGTTTTTTTTCTTTGACAGTTAAGTTTCAAATTATGGCGTTTAACTATGTTCCTGTTTTGGTGGATTGTCATTATCTACTCCATGGCAGTACTGATTATCCTGTATACATATCAGTTTAGTGACTTCCCTGGGTACTGGAAAAATGGCACACATCTGGATGATAAAGTGTAGGTATTATTTTACTGACAAAATTTTCTTTAACTCCGAAATTCTGTAAGTTAAGAAATTGTTTTGAAAATGTACATTGATCAGAATAACAGTAATTTAAATGCATAATTCTGAAACATCTTAAGACTATGAAAAAGAAAGGTATGTGGTAAATGTCAAGGAGACAACATCCCATATCCAGGTTAAAAAAACCCAAAACAAAGCATCGAGGGGTCACTGTACGGTCTTCAACACAGTGAGGAATCTCACACCATATAGCAAGCCCTAATTGGCCCCAAAAAAGGGGAAAAAAAATGAATAAATCAACTGTTAGCTTTTGTACAAGATCATATTTGAGATATATTTAAAAAAAAAATCTTGTTTCACAAACAATGTGTTTTTAGACCGTCTGGCTATGGCTTGGATGATATTTTGCCATCACATGGCATTCTTTGTCTGTTGTATGGCCTTCCTTAGTTAAATTTTCCTGCCCAAAACAACTGTGCCAGTAGACCACTTTCCTATATCAGTATTGCCTTGGTTGACCTTGCATCAATCGGAGCAAATTGCATCACTATTGAATCTATATGTCATAACAGTTATAGAATAAAGAAATAAATATTGAGATGTCTCAATAAAACTGCAGTAAACTGAGAATGATGAAATGTAACTTCTCTAATATCTGTGTTCATGTTTTCTGACATGTGTGAGAAATCCGTTTCTATTCTCTAGATTGTTCTCAGTAATTCATATATGAGAACAAATTTGTTTGCCATCCTCTGACTTGACCATTGTGATGCCATGAAAAATGTGTGAATGCCTAATGTGTCACATTTATTTATACAATTAGCAGAAAGGGGGTCATGATTTTGAAAAGTAATGCCTTGAAATAAGAGAAGCAGATTCCATAACTATATCTTGTGTGATATATCTACACTCTCGGTATTTAAATTTTCAAATATTTAAAATGCTTGACACGCCTCATGTTTTAAAAATTGATAATTTGACTATCTCTAGTGTAGAGCTGTGGTTTCTCACTCAATGCAGTTATGGAATCTATATATCTACACATTTCTGTGACTATTGTCATCTGGAACAACTTTGATAGTGGCTGTAAATGTAATTATCAATTCCATGCTACATATGCCAGCATTGTATTATTATGTAAATATGATTATGAAATTGTGAGCTGTATTCTATTTATTTACAGATTAGCAGACATAGGACTAGAGCAGTTTAACACAGCCACCTTATTTGTCAAACTGCTGACACCAACAAGTTTCCTTATCGTCATAATTATACAAGTTCACTATTTCCACAAGCCATTCCTTGCCTTAAGTGACCTACAGAGATATGGGTCGTAAGTAATTAGCATATGTAAATTAGAACAACTCTGATATTTTATAATGCAATTTGAATAAATATTGAAAAATTTGATTTGAAGATTTACTATCCTCAGTTGGTAATTTATCAGTAACAGATTTAGTTAACTTAGCAATGATCTAATCAAGTTGTTTTTTTTCTTGAAAAAATATAAAATCTGACATGTCTGTCCCCTATGCAGACAACTCCCTTCTTGAGCTGTAAATTTGTAGGCCAAAATCGGCTTTGTATAAGCACTCATTGACATAAAGTCAAACCTTGTTTACTCAGTAAGTAAATTACATTGATTGCATGAACATAAGTGATGTATAGTCAGTTTCATTTTAAAGCCTTGTGGATGTGGTAAAGTTTATGACAAGTTTATTATGTTCCTTCAACTTTTAAATAATTTTAAAAATATTGCTAAAAATTGTGTTATGACCCCTCAAGATCATATTGTCTAAAGAATAGACCATAGATGGGGACAGATATGCACAGGGCAACTTTCCTCTAACAGACCTGTCAAGTTTGAAAATTGTCTGGCGTGATTTGCCAAAATTGTCAAAGATCAAAGGAATCTGGCCAAAAATTTGGATAAGACTCGCACGAATTGCGTGACATTTGACAGGTCTGCTCTAATTCTGTGTTCCTCAAAAGCTCAATTCCATACCTTTCAACTTCAACCTTTAACTTAAAATGAGAAGACCCCAAGTAAATATATTGTCCTATCGCTTGTTTATCATGTATTTGTAGAGACTTTGTCTCATGCACATTTACTCCATATCCTTTCATTACTTATTGGGAATAAAAAAAAACTGTTTTTGTTCCTCTTCATATTGAAGTTGCTGTGAAATGTTATACATGTACCATGAAATAGACTTCATATCTAAAGGTATGATTTTATGTGTTTGATTTATTTTCATGTTGCCATGACAACAGACATGATGAAGAAGACACAGATTCTAAATCACCACCAGTGATATCAGATACAGATGCTGGGACTACTACTGATACGGACACTGCCATGTTCACGAAAACTAAGAGTAGGTTTTTGTCTCGCCCGCGACGAAAGTCGCGAAAGCGAGACATAGGCGTGCAAAGTATGACGGCGACGGCGGCGTAAACTCAAGTTTTAATACAGAAGCCTTTGATGTAGGAACTTTATATTTGGTCCATAGGTAGCTTACGGCTATCTGTCGGACCCAAAATCATGTGACCTTGACCTATATTTCGCAGTCCAGTGACCAGGTTAAGTTTTTTTGCTTAAGTC
>MJUU01020648.1:238447-255431 GCA_002080025.1 Modiolus philippinarum
TAATTCTGCTTACTGACATGTCCCACATCAACAATATTGGTATACATGATGCAATTTTGAATGAAAGCTTGAATGTATGCTTCTGATACTGTCTCTGACCTATATTTAACACTTGAGCTTTTGTTATGTAGAAAGGTTAAAGTCCATTCCTGTATACTGCATGTCACACATTAACCATATTGGTATGTATGATGCATTTTGGGATGACCACTACAATGCATGCTTTGGATGCAGTCTGTGACATAAATTTTATGCATGAGCAACTCAGTTAGGTGGGATGGTTTAAGTCTATTCCTACTTACTGACTTGTCCCACATCAACCATATTGGTATGCATGATGGATTTTTGGATGACAGCTGGAATGCAGGTTTCAGATGCTGTGTTTGACCTACATTTTATGCATGAGTGACTAGGTTAGGCAGAATGGTTTAAGTCCATTCTTACTCACTGACATGTCCCATATAAATTTATATATTGGGATTTATAATGCAGTTTTGGATGACAACTGCAATGCATGCTTCTGCTGCTGTCTGAGACCTACATTTTATGCATGAGTGACTTGGTTGGGTAGAATGGTTAAAGTTCAGTCCTGCTTACTGACATGTCCAACATCAACCATATTGGTATGCAAGAATAATTTTGGAATTACAGCTGGAATGAATGCTTTGGATGCAGTTTGTGACATTCATTTTACATCTTAGTGAACCTGTTAGGAAGAATGTTTATAGTCTATTCCTGTTTACTTGCATGTTTAACATGGGATAACACTGCCCAACGAGGTGAGCTTGGCAGGCTGTGACTGCTCTCTATTTTTTTGCTTGATTGACATACATCAAATTACAGTTACTGTACATGGAAGAATGAACAGACAGACAATGACACATGACTGAAGTTTTACCATACTTCTCATGGACAGACGGACAGACCAACACATGACTGAAATTTTACCATACTTCTCATGGACAGACAGACAGACCAACACCTGACTGAGGTTATACCATACTTCTCATGAATAGACCAACAGACCAACCGATGACTGAGGTTTTACCATACTTCTCAGCCACTTCAAGTGACTGGAAAGTTCCATGAACAAACAAAAAAATACAAATATAAAATTTTTTCTGCTATGACTTTAAAATAAAGCTGAAATATTGCATGATAATAATTAATCAATTTGTCAATCAATCTATAACTTAATACTGAATATTTTAACAGGATTGAGGAAGAAGTTAAGTGACTGTTGGAACAAACTATGGCAGTTGTGCAGTGAATGGTGGAAGTTTTTGTCAGCGTTGTTCTGGAGATTGATGGAAATCCACATCTTTAAAGTTGTCGTGTTTGTTATCATAATGGTGGCTGTGTATGAGGTTAGTGCCTTTCTTTTATTTTGGACCATGGCCTGTAGCACAAGGTTACACAGAGATTCAGTTCAATTCATATATCCTTGAGTCCATGCATCATCATTTATATCTGTTCTTGTTGACGTTAGATGTTTTCCCTAATAGTTATCTTTGATAATCAAAGTGAACCAAACTGTCTAAACTATCAGTACAGGTACATCAACTGACCAATGACTTGGATGTATGAGATGCAATATCTGGACATTCACTTGGAAAATTTAGTTCAAACTAATTAAATTATTAGCTGCATCACTCTTCAACATGTATTGAATATAAAGGATAAGTAATACATGTATCTTGACCATGACACCAACTTAAACCAAGTTCAGCCTTGGACATAAAGAGATCAGACTGTCAGGGGAAGATGCATTTCTTTTAATTTATACTGTCCTCCTGCTTCTATTCTCTGTGTGCGTCTGTCTATGCACCTGAAATTTTAATCTTGGTTATTACTTTTGAACTATACTAGATAAACTTATCATACATGGCCAGTGTATAGATCTAGTCAAGGGGAACATATATGCAAAACAAAATTAGGTCAGGTCAAAGGTCAAGGTCATGTAAGTCGGAATTTGTCCATGCTAGGGGCATATTTAGTGTTTCACAAACACATCTTGTTGTGTTTGCCAGGTGTCTGGAATTTGATTTATATAATTAATGTATCCTCTGTTCCTTTGATAACCTACTATCATTGTCCTCAAAAATGCATCCACTCAACAAAGAAGTAGGACATAAGGTGTCCATGGACCTTATTGCAAACTTTGGAGTCAGTCATGTAATAAACTCAAATTTAAAACCAACTAAACTAATTCAATGGTAAAAACATCAACCTAAGTCATTCATGCTGAAAATGTAGATCAAACCTATCAAACTTTCACCTAAGGGTGCATTTCTTTCCAGGCATGATTAAAGATCCAAGCCCTGAAACTGAACACAAAGTTTAACCTGATTGCAGTGAAGATATGGGTGCAATCCTTGCTGTTTGCTTCTGTAGTTCTGTAGTGTGCTTCTTAAATATTCGTCTAATAGTATATATTAATAGCTCATTTTATTTCAGGAACATAAGGAGATAGGACAAATGATTACACTGATTTATTTATGTGCTATCTAAATACATACAAGTAAGAAAGCATTTAATTTATCAAAAATATGATACATATTTTCAGCGTTAATTGAGCATTTCAAAATAAGAAAAGTCGCACTAGGCCATTAAAAAAAAATTAATAAACTAGATTCTCATACTACCTTTTTGATTGAAGCATTTACTGAGGTACCATTTTGAAAAACTAAGATTGGGGCAAATATTTTTTTTAATCACTCTTAAGTAAAAAAATACTGTAACTTTTTAAGAAAATGACAAAAAAATAAAAACAAATTGTTTTCACCTTGGAAAAATGGGACAGACAGGGATGAGTATCTAGGATATTTTTATTATGGCCTTACATAAAACAGTGGGACCTGTCTAACCCAAACCCTGACTAAACAGAAAACCTGCCTAAACTGAAGATGCTACAAGATCCCTATCAGATATGTTCCAAAGAATAAAATATTTCATAACATTTGTTCTGGAATAAATTTCACATACATGTGTTCCAAATGGAAGAAATATTATGCAAATGTTTATAATATTTGTTCCAATGTCTGAAGGAACAAATTTATGTTTACAGTATCAACATCAACATATTCAGGGGGCCTGGGTGGCCGAGTGATTAAGGTAGTTGTACTACTTATACAACCACTGTAGTCTGTCACCACTGTGATGTGAGTTTGCGCCCCCCTTTGTTCATTACAAAAAAGGGTGCACTTGACTTACAATCATAAGTGACAAGGTATGTCAGTTACCTGCCCAGGGTCAGTGGTTCTCTCTGGGTACTCCGGCTTCCTCTACCACTAAAACTGATTGTCATGAAAAAGCTGAAATATCAATCAATCAAATCAATATATTCAGAACCTGGGTAAATACAACTCCTGTTTGAAAAGAGCAAAAGCTTCAGTCCATAAGAGATTTGGTTTAGACAAATTTCACCGCAGATTTTTCTTGATTTTTGAAAAAAAAAGTAAAATATACATATAATGATATTTTAATCACATTTTAATTTTAAAAACTGCTTAATTTTGGGACATGTGATTGGTGTTGTAAGAAAAATAACCCTTCATTTGTATTTTTTGATAATAACTATAATACATATCAAACAATTAGTGGCTAGTCATATATTATTGTATTTTACATCTTTTCTTTGGTTCATTGTATACTATAATGGGGTTAATTTCTGTGAGAGCTTTATTTTCATGAATAGGAAAAAATCTGCAAAAATTATTCCTTGTTTAAAAATTCTAACATTAAATTAAACTTTTAATGGTTGTAAATCATGAAATAAAAAACTTGCAAACAGGCATATTGACCTCCATTTCCCAAATTTTAACCTCCTGAAAATTTATCCTGTTTACAGTAGTATGTTGAGTGACAATTGAACATGAAAATTTCAAGAATACAGTTGACTCTCGTTATCTCGAAATTGGAGGGACTAGAAGAAAAGTTCGACTCAACCGAAGTTCGACTTAACGAAATCAATGAAGTGCGAGCAGCAGAAAGGGGAGATAACCATGGACGAGAATGACAAAATAAGTACAACTGGATCCGGTTACATATTCTGTGTATACTGGGTTGTCGTAAATTATTTTTGTTATTGTTTGTACTTTGATGAATTCTTGTTTTTCTATGTTTCTATGTTGTTTGAATAATGTTGAATAAAATAGTTTTTTTTTATTGTCATAGTTATTTTTTTCTAATGACGACCAAAAATTACGCTTTTTAAGTTCAAATTCAAAGGGTAATTTTAAGTTGTCAGAAGAATATAAACTTGTTTCAAATGTGTTAAAGACTATAAAGATACTATATAAAATAAAGATAATAAATGATTACAAAATTTATTACAATTTTAAATGATCAAGCACTATATGAACAACAACAATAACATTTGTGGATGAGAAAACAATTTCACAATTTAAAGTCACTACATAAAAGCACTATTCTGTAGACGTACTGGGTGTCATAAACTCTGAAATGTCACTTTGTTTTACACATAAATTTCTTTGTTGCAACACTGGAGTTATTCAGAAATTCTAGTTGTGCGGTGATAATGTCTAATGTGGACATAACAGCGGCAACTGGTGGTCGTTTTGGTGCTGGTTCATCTTCTTTGTTGCTAGTGACTGATTCTGCGGCATTTCTAGATGAAATAATGTCTTCAATAATATCGTTAACGGTCATCTGAGTTGATGTTGACACGTTGTCATCTACTGTTGCCTAGGCGTCAAAGTTCTCATCGGAGGAAAGGCCAATCCTGCGTAGTTGTGATAGTGGGATATCATCGTCGATTTCATTGTCGCTATCGTTGTCGGGAACTGGGTCAGAAGACTGGAAACCGGCATGCTTATAACAATTGGCAATTGTTTCAGTTGTTACTCTACCCCAGGCGTTGTTTAACATTCTAAGTGCGTCAAGCACAGTGACCGAAAATTCTGTTTTTGAATCAAGAGCTCTTATCTTTTTTTGAATGATTATCATCAGAAGACATTCTGAAAGGCATACCAAAAGCCATATTGATACCATTTTTATATGAAATCTCATTAATTTTCTCAAATAAAGTAAAAACATTAAATCCTTTGCTTTCACAGAAACGCCGAAAATGTTCAAGATCCGCTTGGCCAATTGCTATTCATCCACAAGCGTATATGTTTGTTTAAAATTGTGATTAATAAAACATCATCAAGAATCTTATTTTAACGACCCATTGAGTTCGGATAACGGTAATTATTTTAAACACACCCAAGTGTAGACATCTTGTCAAAATCACAAATGCCGACAATGGTCTTTGATCATTAAATAAAAGAAATCTAATTGTATTAATAATTTTTTTCATAGTTTTATTAATTATAGAAATACAGGTAACAAGTCATCAAATCACAATCATCATTGAAAAGTGTAATAAACTAATTAATGATGACACAGGGCCCCGACAGGTAAAATGATTTGACACTTTGACACGTCGTAATTAGTTTGAGATAACCATTGACTTTTACAACGAAATTCATTGTAGGGACTAAATTTTTACTTAGAGAAAACCAAAATTTCAACTCATCCAGTTTCGACTAAAAAGAAGTAAAATAACATAGACAAATAGGCATTTTTTCCCGGACTTCGACAAAATTTCAACTTAACCGAAATTTCGAGTCATCCGAGTTTGAGACAACGAGAGTCGACTGTACTTGGAAATAAAATTTGCTTTGGTGTGAAATAAATTTGACTATTGTTGACTAACAAATACCTTAAACCTTTGTATTATTGTTGACTGGGAAATTTTGTGCTGTCTTTATTTCGCTATTGAGTAAATACATTTCCCACAGTCTAGAATTAGTGGTTCTTTGTCAGTCTACTAAATCATCAAATTGCATCAAAATATTCGTGACAGCTTTATTTTCATGCTTCATTCCGTAACGAAAAAATAGCGAAAATTAAACTGCCATGAAAATTTCTCTGTTTACAGTATCTGAACTGGTAAATAGTATGCATGGTCTTATTTGCCTTAAAAATGCAAAAAAAAAACTAGTTCCAACTGATGAAGTCCATGTAAAGGTCTGTAAGATCATTATGATCATTAGTTTTCTTTATCTATAAATGAGTACTTTTATAGTTGAACAACTTATAATATTTTATTTACTTTATCATATGAAGTTTCGTTCACTATGCAATTGTAAAAACTCAGTCGACAAAATTTGAAGATAAGTTATTTACTAAAATAGAAGAGCCAAATTTTACAAAGATTAATTCTCATGAAATTGAAATTAAGTGATGAAATTGCAGGAAAAATAGTCACAAAAATTAGTTGGTTACCCCCTTTTAGGCGGTATTTGAATTATCTCCCTTTTAGCATAATTGTCCCAACACAATAAGCAAAATCAATTCAATAATCAATCAGTATAAGAAATGTATACAAAAATCTATACAATCAACATATTATTCAATTTCAATACAAGTGTAACATGTAATGTTTTCTGTTATATCAGTTGAATTGGTTGAAATATGACACTAAATTATCTGATAAGAGTTGGGTTTAAAATTTACTTTGTAAGGCCACATTAATTTAATTAATAGATTCTCATCCCCACCCACCCCATTTTTTCTTAGCTCATTTTTTTTTTCAATTAATCAGAAATTTTCTTTAAATTCCTATCAATTTTAGTGAAAATCAGTAAAAAATATAAAATAAAACCCTTCCACCCACCCAAGATTTTTTGTTACAGGTGGATGAGAATCTACAAATTAACTTGATAGGGCCTAAAGTTGATAGACAAAAAATAAAATTCAAGCAGCATGAATTCAATAGTCCTTCAGCGGGTATACTGGCTCAAAATAAGTATGGCCTTGTTTAAATTTCCAGTTTTTGTGAGCTTAAAGGACTACAAATATACAAAATTTAGCAGATTTTCCTCAAATTTACTAGCCTTGGGATAGAGAAAGTATAAGCGTCAATTCCTGCTGGTTTCACTGTTTTATGGTAATAAATTTTACTTGTAATATTGACCAATTTAAGTTAAATGACATGTGACACCTGTCTTTGAACTAATACACCTACAGTTAAGAATAATGTGGTTACAACAACATTTATAGTTCTGTCAGAGAATCTTAGTGAGATATCTGAAATATTTTATCCCTTATATCCTTAAAAGAACTTCATAGTAAAAATATTACAAACTTGCTTCCAAATATTTGAACAGAAGTCTGGTGGAAGGAATTTAAGATATTATATATTATTCAGGAATCTTCACAGGGAATATGAACCTGTATCCCCTTTAACTTTAACCTGGCTTGTGGAATTGAGACCTGAATAGCTAGGATGTTGATATTTGGTATGTGACTTCCTTGTGATGACAGGATACTTGTAGACATTTTGATATTGACCTTGCCCTGAGGGCAATTTTTTAAAAACTTTAACCTTGCTCTAGAAGGTAGGCTTTTAGTGGTAGGGTGTTCATATTTGGTATGTAACTTCCTTATGATGAGAGCTTTCTTCTGGTACCATACTTGTAGACATTTTGACTTTGACCTTGCCCTGAGGGCAATTTTCAAAAAACATAACCTTGCCTCTAGAAGGTAGGCTTTTAGTTGTAGGGTGTTCATATTTGGTATGAAACTTCCTTATGATGAGAGCTTTCTTCTGGTACCATAGTTGTAGACATCTTAACCTTGACCTTGCCCTGAAGGCAATTTGTAAAAAACTTTTAACCTTGCCTCTAGAAGGTAGGCCTTTAGTGGTAGGGTGTTTATATTTTGTATGTAACTACCTTATGGTGAGAGCTTTCTTGTGGTACCGTATTTGTAGACATTTTGACCTTGACCTTGGCCTGAGGGCAATTTTTTAAAAACTAACTTTGTTTCTAGAATTAAGTTGTTTAATGATAGGGTGTTTATATTTGATATGTGACTTTCTTGTGAAGAAAGCTTTCTATTACTTTCGAATATTGTTCATTGAGGTTACTGGAATCCCTGGCAAGCTATGTTGTCTTCTGACAACTCTTGTTCCTTTTAAAGCGTTTAAAAATTGTGATTTTGCTACCATGGGGATACAGTCTCGTATCCCCTGTCAAGGTAACCAATTAAATTGCAGGATTTACCTGGATATTTCACTTCAGCAGAATATATATATAAATATTCAAAGGAATTGATAGGAGAAATTTGAATTCCAATTTATAGTGGTAAAAATCCATTACATATTGGAATTCTGATTTGTCACAGTTGAAATTTGAATTCCAATTTGTACTGAATTAAATCCAGTACAAATCAGAATTCTGATTTGTCCCAGTATGAATTTGAATTCCAATTTGTACAGGAGGATTCTGTAACATATGTACAAATATATCTAATATTAAATTTGCCCGAGTTACTCCCCTTTGGCCAGAGTTTTTTTTGAAACGGAAGATGACAATAAAAACATGTACATAATGAAGGTACTGATAATGTTACAAGAAGATATGGCGGGAAGACAAAGAAAAAAAAACGGAATTATAAATAAATAATGATTTTAAATAAATAAAATACAAATTGTAAACAACTAAACACATAGGAGAGACACAAAGACATAAAACAACCCACAAACAAACATAAAACTAAGATAAACACATGCAGCACAGGTGGATAAACATACATCTATTAAACATCAGTACATAAACAAACAATACAAAAACTGAATACCAAATAATGGACAACCACACATAAATCGACTTTATAGTCCATTTGCCGGTTTCCTGAATAAGACTTCATGTTTTACATGCTTAGGCAAAGGGAAGGAACTCTAGATCGGACAATCTATGGATTTTCCAGTGTAAACTAACTAAAATGTAAAAATGATTTTTCTCTTGACTTGTACGGCTTTGTTGAACATTATCAAAAAAATATGACCTTTTAACGTGTCTATTTGTTTTTCTTTATATCTTTCATAGATTTCATATGGCAGGAATTTATAAGGGTTTCGTAGGCAAGTCTTGTTACTTAATTTGGATGTATAACTACTACTCTATTAGTGGAAATTTTATAAAAAAAAATGGAAACAAAGTCTGTAATTGGCAAATTCACTTATTCTATGGTAGACATGGAAGTATTTTGATTCGAATACACCTGCCTGACATTTAGTGTTGGAGGCGGACCTATTGTATAGTATGTAACTACGCCTGTAACAATTTTTTCTCTGAAGTCTGTGTGCACAGGACATATTAGTGGTCATTAGTTTGTCTTTAATTGGGTCAAGACTTTTTATACCCTGCCACATGTAGTGGTGAGGTATTTTGTGATATCCTGAGTCGTGTGTCCGTCCATCCCTCTGTCCGTCTGTCCTTCCGTCCCCTGAAGGTTTCGGACTGATAACTTGTACACGAAATATTTTTCAGTCTTCAAACTTGTTAAACACAAAACTCAGATCAAGTTTTAATTTTGGTTCAGATAACCATGGGGTTCTGGAGGAGTCTTTGAAATTTTTTGAATAGTCGTGGGGTATCATGATATGCACCATTTCTTATTTTTTGACATCGGTCTTATCTTATTGGATATGTTTGCGATTGCAATGTAACAGCAGTCTTTACACTGAAATAGACAACATTAAAGTACTTTTTGTGCACATTGACTATTAAATTTTGATCTAGTACTCATATACCAAAAATTCAGAAAGAATAGCATTCATTTATGGTGTTAGATATTTATGCAGTTTACAATATTGAAGAAATTGTATAGAACATAAAAGTTTCATTGATTTGATTAATTTCTTTCAACTTTGATAACTCTAATTTGAAAATAATCGCAAATTCTGTCATGATAAACACTTGCACAAATTTTGTAATTAAAAGTTTTACAAAAAGCACTCACAATAATAATAATAAAATTAAATAAAGTGGTAATATAAATGAAATTTGAAAAAAAAAGAATAAATATAAAAATATAAATATGTTGTTCGATGGCCACAAATTAACTATGGAACAAAATAAAATGGTATAGTTGGCCACGATATATAAGATAAAAAACACAAAATGTACAAATTAAAAAACACATAAAAATGACAAAAATGGAAAGAGAGGAAGGGAAAACTGCCCAACGTTTCGGCCTATATGGCCTTCGATTAGGGGACTACCGGGCTAAATGCGGAGAAGATGGATATGACGAGAGAAGGCAGACCTAATGGTGTGTCACAGATATTACCTGTAAAAATCGTGCTAAATCATGAACTTTTTTGATTAAGTTCAAGATTTGGCACGATTTTTACAGGTAATATCTGTGACACGCCATTAGGTCTGCCTTCTCTCGTCATATCCATCTTCTCTCTTTCCATTTTTGTCATTTTTATGTGTTTTTTAATTTGTACATTTTGTGTTTTTTACCTTTTATATCGTGGCCAACTATACCATTTTATTTTGTTTAATATTTTCCAGGCGGACGATGCCTTTTGGCATCGTGGACCCTTACTTTTATGTCTTCATGGTATTCCATACATTGGAAATTGAAGCTTAGCAGGCATGACAGACAGAAGGGTACTATACTTAAACAAATAACCCCAATAGGATTGAGAATGTAAACTGCTGGAGTTGCAGGTCCCTATTTAGTACCCATGGAAAGCCAAAAGTCGCAAAAAGTGAGATTTTAGTGAGGGGTGGGCTGTCATAGACCCCCAGTACTTCAAGACCTGCAGCACAAATGTAAAGTTCTGGGCTTTTTTGTTTACAGAAAAGGTCTACAAATGTGCCAGACACCAAGAAAAAATTTTTAAAATTTTTGGAATTTTTTACACAAAGTTGTAAGCAAAAATTGCAAAAATCGGCATTTTTGCCACTAAGAGTCTATGAAACTCTGACTCTCCTTTTATAGATCGAAGACTTTTCATGTCTCTTATGCTCAATAGCAAAGAGGACTTGCCACTCTATATGTCTGCGTAATACAACTTGCCTAACTCATTTTAACAGGTTTCCATGACAACTTGAATGTCAAAAAATGACAAAAATTGCCGTTTTTCAGCAGGGGTACCTGCACTTGAGCCCCCTACCTCCATTATTTTGCCTCAGCATTCATAAATTTTTAATTGATTTATTTGATTGATTTTATGCAGGAATGTCTGAAATGACCAGCACATATCAAATTTTAATGAAGGTGCCTTCCCACTCCAATTAATTCTGGAAATGCCCTTCACATTTACTGATTTTTTCAAAATAGGTTTTAGTTGATGCTAAACTCATATTTCAACAACTAGGATTTGTAGAAAAAGTTTTCCTTTAGGATTGATATACAGGTTGTTGTTTTCATGTCCTACCTTATGTTTGTAATAATATAAACAGTTTCACTTTACTAGTCTGCTTCTATATCAATGGAGTCTTACATGCTTGCATTTTGTACTGAAACGAATAAAGTGATGAATGTAATATTGATATCTTTTGAAAATGAATTAAATCCAAAGATTTTGTGCGCTCAAAAGATGTTTCACACTAGCATTGTGAACTCTGCATTGGTTTTGGAAGATTGTAACCATCATAATGGTGATATTTTACCAACCAGATATATCTGTCTTGTATATCTTGGCCTTGACCCCATGAGTTGATTCTTTGCATAAATGATGTGTTGATTCTATGTATAAATGATGTGTTCCATTGATAGTTAAGGAACCTGGATATCCCTTTATCATCTTCTCAACATGGCAGAAGGTGATACCCTGGCCATAGGCATTGAGTATGTGCAAGGTGTAATTGTAGGGATCGGATAAAACAAAGTTATCTGAATAGGTAGTAGCAATATCCCATGGTTTAAATGGCTTGACCTTGTTGTTTACGTCAGGATGTCCAGTATATATGTTGTGTACTTCTCCTTCTTGGTCCAACACAACAACTCTTCTTTTGTCTTCAGAAATCCTGTCTATAACGGCAATGTTATTTATACTATTACTACATACTCTGTAAGGACATGTAAACAAAGGTTTTCCATTCTTGTCATATTCATGTTCTTTTATTGTCTTCCCATCCTGATCCATGACTATCACCTGTCTTGATCCATCATTAGAATCTTTAGAACTATTACTGCTAGCTGTAACTATAATGTTAGATGGAGTCACATGGACACAAAGTGTCTGCATCCCTGGTTTAACTTCATATGTGCATTCTACTTGATTTGCATCCTGTCCTAGCTGTTGGAGATGTGACTCGTTAGTTGTCATGAGTAAATCTCCTGAGGGTAAAAGAGCTATGTCAACATGTGAGATTGACTGTTCTGATAAGATTTCTGTGGAATAATTCTTTGGTTTCACATGTTGAATTACTTTTTCATTACCTATCCATATAGTATCATCAGGACAGACTGCCATGGTGAAAACATTGTCTAAGTTTGTTTGGTAATGATCTAATTGATTGATTTTTAGTTCAACTAATGATCCAAACAATGAAGAAATGCCATCTAAGTCTCCTCTATCAAAATAAGGGATTTGGTTTAAGGACATTTTAATGGCAATATTTTCATCTGTTGACCTAAACAAATCTCGGGAAGAAGAAAAGACTTCCTGTGCATCTTTAGATTGGAGCACGTACATGATTTTTTCAATAAATTTCTGTTGGTTTTTGTCAACATTGTCACTTTCTTTGTCTATTGATTTCTGCAAATTATTCCAATTTTGATCAAGTTTATCAAAAAGAGAATCTTTATATTTCTTTGCAGCTCTTATTATGGCTTCTTCTTGACTGCAAATTTCTTCTTTGGCTTTGTCGTATTTTGATTGTTCTTCCTGTTTAATTTTCCTTAGTTTTTCCTTCTGTTGTGGGAAATGATCAGTTTTCCTCAATTTTAAATGGTTTGCTTTTTCCTTTTGAATTTCATAACCCTCTCCCATTTCAACTAAATCATGTGACTTATGAGTTTTAATAACACAAGTGGGACATATGACATCCATACAGGTTTTACAGAAAAGACAACAGTTCTGACCTCTATGTACTGGACATTTGACTGAAGAGAAGTCCAGCCCTGGCTCTGGTTCCTCATGTTTTGTCCTACTATCCCTAATGTCTATAATGGTATGATCACCAGCCGATGCAAATTTAGGATGGACTTTATATCTACATCTCTGACACATAATTAAATTGCATTGTAAACATTTCCAGTCGATTTTAGGTTCATGTTCACATATTCCACAGACAATAGCAATTTGTCCTTTCCTTATTGATTTTGAAAATGCCATTTTATTTTGGCAGTATTTCCTTTTCAGTAAATGTTGATAATAAACCTTTTTTTGTCATGATTATTCAGGCCAGAACATGAAGTGAAACAGATCAAATTTAGATTTAGAAATGCAGGTATTATATGGTACTCTATTTTTTTCAATTTAAATATACAGATCTGTTTGCACAGATAGTTATTCAGACTTACGTAATAATTTTAAAAGAGATCTCAACTATTGAACACTTATAACATAAAATGAGTTGGTCCATTATTCCCCTCTTTAATTTTTCTTCTGACAAGGAAGATTTTCACAGGTAGATTTCTTCATCATTTTAAGATGAAAAAAAGGTTTGAACCCAGTCAAAAATTGGAAATTATAAAAACTGGTCCCCCGTTTAAAAAAGGAAGTGCACTATGGCATTATGTGATAAAGATTGTTGAAAGTTTCATAAAATTCCATTCCTATGTTTGGAATGAGATTCAGATGGCACACCAAACACACCCCTCCCCCTGACAATGTATGGTCTTGCGCAACCCCAAACATTTGTCAGTCTGAGATCAAAATCTAAATTTGGAGATGCACTTTGGCATCATGTGACAATGAATGGCTAAGTCCATTATGACTATGGGAAACTCCAAAAGTTGATCAGATCAAAATCTAAAATAGGGGATGCACTATGGCATCATTTGATAAGAATCTCTGAGAGTTTCATTTAATTCTATTCACTGGTTTAGGAGGAGTTGTGTTGGCATAGTATTAGTACCACCTCAAATGACCATAAATGTCTATTCAGTTAATAAATGGCTATGGGAAACCTCAAAAATTTGTGGTTCAAAATCTAAAATATGAGGTGCACTTTCTTATGGCATTATGTGATAAAGATTCTCTGACAGTTAGATCAAATTCCATTCACTTGTTAAGGAGGATTTTTGGGTCACATACCAGTGCAATCCCCCCAACTAATGACAACAAATGGCGAAGTCCATGTATGATGACTATGGGAAACCTCAAAATTGGTCAAATCAAAAGCTGAAATAGGAGGTACACTTTGGCATCATGTGATGGTGATTTTCTTCAAGTTTCATCAAATTCCATACATGGTAAAAAGGGGTTTTGGATGGCTTGCCAGTACTCCCTAATGACAATGCATCGCTAACGCCATGTATGGCAATGGGCAATCTGAAAAATCGGTCAGATCATAACCTAAACTCTGTAATCTTGTGATAGAGTTTGCCAGAAAGTATCATCAAATTTCATTCAGGCATTGCAGATAAAAAAATCTGGAGAAAGAATGGACGGTCACAATGAACATTTTATACCCAGCTTTTTATACGACCGCAAAAAAAATTTTGAAGTCGTATATTGGTATGATACTGGCTGCGTTGTCATCGGCGTCTGTAGACTTTCCGTTTCAATGCGATAACTTCAGTTCTGGTTGATCAATCCTTATGAAATTTTAACATAATGTTCCTTGTCATAGAAGGAAGGTTTGGATTGGTTTTAGGTATTGTGGCCTCGCCCGTTTTCTAAAAAAAAAAAAGGCCAAAAAGGGCAAAATTAGGTGTTTTCATATGTTAGGCTGTAGAATATTTATTATTTATTGGATTTTGATGGGGTTTCTTTCAGTGTGCTCCTGAGGAAATTTCCAATCAATAGTATGCAACAGATTTCACATCACATGTACTGTTTATGAGATAAATGGGTCCCAAATGGGGAAATCTCAAAAATCTTATTTTTTCATTTTTTGTCCGATTTTGATGCAGTTTTTTTCTTTAAATTCTTATGAAAAATTAATATGGTGCTAAACTATTATATTTTTGGTGACTTGTTTCCTTTCCCAGCTATGAAGGACCGAAAGGGGCCAAAATTGCAAATTTGCTGATAACCTAAAGTTTTTATTTTTCAATGATATGCCTCCCTTTTTTCCAAATTATATAAAAGGGAAGTTCTGAGCCCGAAAATCAATTCTATGGGTGCTAGGCAATCTTCCTGTAAAGTTTCATCCATTTTGCGGCACTTTGAGTTTTCCCGCCTTTTTCCAGTTTCCATAGCAACAGCAGCCATTTTGAAAATTCTGAGACCCAAAATCATTTCTATGGGTGCTAGACATCCTTCTTGTAAAGTTTCATCAAATTTGAAGCATTTTGAATTTTCCCGCCTTTTTTACAGTTTCCATGGCAACAGCGGCCATTTTGTATAATCCAAAGGATATGTGTGTGCATATCTACTTATTGTAAGTTATATTCCTTTGAAGTAGTTGGAATTTGTTTGTGAACTTTCTAAAAAACATGAATAGATGTGTTTTTCATTCAAACGGACAGAGGGACGGAGGGACGAGCGAACAGACGGACAGACAAGGGTTAAGCAATATGCCCCCCCCCCACCCCCGACTTTTCGTCGCGGGGGCTTAAAAATCTAATCAAAATCCAATGAAAAATAAAGATTTGACATATTTAGAAAAATTGCATTTTTGGCCCCTTTGACTGCTTGCAGCTTGGAAACGGTAAGAGCTACGAAAAATCTGTTGACATACTACTGAAAGCTTAGATCAAGAGGAATCCAAAGAAAAAAATCCCATCGAAATCTGATGAAAAATACTTGTACTTTGTCAAAACCTGTATTGTGTCAACACACACTTACAATTGCACTTGCCATATTGATTCAGGGTTCAATGAGCGGGGGCATAATTGGTTGCCATTCGGCGACAGCTCTAGTTTTCTTTGGATTCCTCTTGATCTAAGCTTTCAGTAGTATACCAACAGATTTGGCGTAGCTCTTACCGTTTCCGAGTTACAAGGGTCAAAGGGGCCAAAACTGCAATTTTTATACGACCGCAAAAATTTTGTGGTCTTATAATGGTATGGCGCTGTCGTCGTCGTCGGCGTCGTTGTCTGTAGTCACTTTTAGTTTTGGCCCATAACTCAAGTTCAAGTTGATCAATCCTTATGAAATTTTAACACAATGTTCCTTGGCACATAAGGCAGGTAAACACAATGTTCCTTGGCACATAAGGCAGGTGTGGATCAGTTTTGATTATTATGGCCCCTCCTGTTTTTATACGAATGCAAAAATTTTTGCGGTCGTATATTGGTATGGTGTTGGCGTCGTCGGCGTCCGCGTCTGTGGACAGCATAACTTTGCTTCTAGTGGACGGATCATTATGAAATTTAGTATGATGTATCTTGGCACACTTGTAAACAGAGGTTTTAATTTTGAGTTGGTGGCCCCGCCCTTTTTAGAAAAAGGGGCCAAAAAGGGGTAAAATGGGGTGTTTTCACATTTTTGACTGTAGAATCTTTATTAATTATTGGATTTTGATGGGGTTTGTTTCAGTGTGCTCCTGAGGAAATTTCCAATCTGCAGTATGCCAACAGATTTCACGTAGCATGTACCGCTCACGAGATTAATGGGGCCCAACAGGGGCAAATCTCAAAAAAAAAAATTTTTTTTTTAATTTTTAGTCCGATTTTGATGCAGTTTTTTTCAATGGATTCCTTGTGAAAAATTAATATGGCGCTCAGCTATTAGATTTTTGATAACTTGTTTCCTTTCCCAGCTATGAGGGGCCGAATGGGGCCAAAATCGTGAATTTGCAGATTATGTAGAATTTTTATTTTTCATCGGATTTCGATGGGATTTTTTTCTTTGGATTCCTCTTGATCTAAGCTTTCAGTAGTATGTCAACGGATTTGGCGTAGATCTTACCATTTCCGAGAGGGGCCAAAAATGCAATTTTTCTAAATATGTCAAATCTTTATTTTTCATCAGATTTCGATGGGATTTTTTTCTTTGGATTCCTCTTGATCTAAGCTTTCAGTAGTATGTCAACGGATTTGGCGTAGATCTTAC
>MJUU01020649.1:1442-16946 GCA_002080025.1 Modiolus philippinarum
CCCCCCCCCCCCCCTTCAGGTTAAATGGTCGGTCCCTAACTGACTGATTACAATCTTGAACTTTGCTGCTGCTGTTTATAGACTGTATCTATATGTATTTGTTATTATATTCTGACGTTTTCATATTAATAAATGTATTTAATGTATCACTGTAGTAGGTTGTAAAAGCTTATTTCCAATCCAGTGTTGTAATTTTATAGTAGTAAATATGTTTAAACCCAGGTACGGTGCACCAATCAACATGGCTTATATTGCCATAAGTAAAACATACGCGGCGAATTCCTGATAAAGAAAAGCAAAATTTTTCCATGCTGATTTGTTTTGTCAAGTTTAAATACTACAAGAATTTAGAGATTAATTTTTAAAAAGGGTTTGACATGTTAATTTCCATGGACCATGAAATTCTTAAGCAATCTTAAGACATTTTGTCTGATACTTCAATAGAAAACTATAAAAGATGAAGTTTCAATTTGAATAACAAACACGTTTGACATGTCAAGATCTTCTTTGTCTGCAATTTGGAACTAAATCTGAAGATGATAGTTGAATTATTTGTCCTTTTACTCGTAAACTAGTCATATATGTTTTTAGGAACGTCTGGACAAATTGGAATCAAACTTGGCCACAATGGTTCTTAGATGGTCCTGTTGAAAATTCGAGCCCACATGGTTCAAATCAAGATATCTGCAAACGGGGATCAACATGTGTTAACTAATGACCTAAAATGCATACGCTGAACAATCTGCGCCACCGAATATCATCAAGTTGTATGTAATCTGCGCTTGAAGAGCGTAAACTTCAACAAAATTATCAATTTTCGTCTGGGTGCAGATTACTTTTCCGGGCGTAGATTACTTAGTATGGAGAGCAAGTTGTATATATTCAAACAATATCTTTACAGAATTTTATATCTTATTCAGGTTACATACATGATACCCTGGATGTCAAGTTATATTTCCTGAGGCGAAGCCGAAGGAAATATCATAAATATCCAGGGTAAATCACGTTACATACCCCGCCTTTAACCTGAATTATATTTATTTTCTGATGAACAGCCCCGGGAATGAAATGATCCCCTACAAATATTAATTTTCGATCCATACTGCCGTTTTCATGTAATGACGCTGTGAATTCCCACGACCACGTTTGTTCCCTAGCTTTTTTACGAATAAATGCTGATATTCAACGTATGACATCCAATCACAAACAGGCTTACATCTATACATCGGAATATATTAAATTCGTACTGTAGTTTGCGTTTTGGTTAATGAGGATGCAGAATGGCTTACCATGTGGATACTAATTGATTTCTTTGGTTATATTGGAATTGATTTTATGCCAGACTTAACTAATCGATCAAATTGATAGTCTAACACTCATCGATACAGTAATCGATTGATTAGTTCGACTAATCGAACATTTATCAATCAAACTCTTTGAGGAGTTTGACCAATAGTCTCTGAGCCTGTAGAGTTTAATCTCCTTGCAAGATGGATTGAGCTAAACAAGTATTTATATTCCTCAATGTTCTTCTGTCTTCCTTGCAAGTTGTATGTAGTTTAATTGTAAATCCCTAAGTGTTCTAGTGTTTACTTTCCTTGCAAGATGGGTATAGCTAAACAATAAAGTTATTTTATATTCCGGAATGTTCTGGTATCTTTTTTTCATTGGAAGAAGGATGGCAAGCTGTAACAACACAATAGAATTTGTTATGTTCCTCTGTATTCTTGTTAGGTCACCTGACCCAAAGGGCCAGAGTGAGCTATTGCCATCACTTGGCGTCCGTCGTCCGTCTGTCGTCCGTCTGTCGTCGTTAGCTTTTCAAATTTTCATCTTCTTCTCTGAAACCACAGAAGGAAATTCAACCAAACTTTACAGGAATGATGTATAAAAGGTCCTTTACAAAGATTGCTCATTTCCTTCCGATTCGTCAAAAAAAAAAACAAAAAAAAACAAAAAACAACATGACCACCAGTGCCGAACTTAGGTTTAACTCAGACCCTATGGGAAAAATCACATTTTCATCTTCTCCTCTGAAACCACTGATCAGAAGCAAATTCAACAAACTTTACAGGAATGATATACGAAAGGTACTTTACAAGAATTGCTCATTTCATTTCGATCCAACTAAAACATGTCGGCCAGCGCGGAACATAGTTTAATATTGGAGCCTATGAAAAAATCATCGCATATGCAGAAAATAAATTCACAGTAACTTCGGTATTTAGTTATTTGTTACCACTGGGTCGATGCCTCTGCTGGTGCACTGTTAGTCCCCGAGGGTATTCACCAGCCCCAGTAGTTAGTACTTCGGTGCTGACCCGAAAGCCGGTTCTATTTGGAACCTTGCAATATCTAATTTTTGTAAATTTTGTTGAAACTAAGGAGTATCTCCCTCAGCAAAGCTTTGTCATTAGCTAATTTGGCTTTACATTTAGATCCTATCGGTTATTTGTTCTCTATCAGTTTTGAACATTTTCAGATAATGGTCTTCCAAACGTTTAGATTTTATCTGCAACAACTATAAATTTTACACAAACTTGGCTACAGCAGCAGCTTTTGGGTATCCTTTCTAAAAATGCTTTTTTCAGGTTAGTGCAATATCGGAGATTACAGCTAGGGAGGATCTTCTTTTAACTTCCCACGGGAAAAACATTCAAATATCCTCCACCTTCTAGGCAAGTTGGACCCAAACTTTGCTATAATATTTTTTAGTTCAGGTGATCCCTGTAGAAACATGTTTTTCGGGTAGCACTATGTCCAAGATGTCCAACAAAGCGGAAGATAGTTTGATACGGGATACTAAATCAAAATACATTCAGATACCTTCATTTTGGAAGCTGCCGGCCAGTTGGAACCAAACTTGGCAATAAAGATCTTTAGGTGATTTGCCGTAAGAAAGGTTGGTACTTTATCAAAGGTGGACGCTGGAGGGTATATACATCAACAATGGACCACATGGAAAAACTTTCCAAAGGATTTTCTGCTCTGAAATTACTTGGCGAATTTTACTGTGCCTTGGCGGTCCCTTTTTGAAAATGTGTATTTCTGGTTCGCCCCAGTGAATAACACAGTTTAAAGCACTGAATCCGATGGGAAAATACACACAGAGATCTTCTCCTTTGAAAGTTCTGCCCCAATTGGAACCAAACTTTCCCATGATAATCCTTAGGTGGTCTTCGTGCTGCAAAAAGGGTTTTCAGGTTCGTAACTTTATCCAAGATTGCCGATAAGAAGACACATAGTTGAAGACTGCACATTAAAGGAAAACACTTTCAGAAATCTGGCAAGACAGTTGGCAACATCAGTCCGTAAATGGTCCTTGTAAAACGGTTGTTTCACCACAAAAAATAGTTTTACATTTTATCTTGTAGAAAATTTCAAATATAAATCCTCTAAAACCACTAGCTAATTTCCACCACAAAAGCAATTTCAAATATAAATCCTCTAAAACCACTAGGTAATTTCCACCACAATAGCTTCAATAGTCCTTGAATAGTTCCTTGAGAATTAAAGAGTGTTTTCAAGGTCAAATTTATAAAATATGAGTGCAAGGACGGGGCACAAGACATTCGACCCTACGGGAACACTTTCAAAGATCTTTCTTCTGAAACAACTGGGCGAATTCGGTCCAAATTTGGTCACACTAATTTTAGATGATCCTTTTGATGTTTTTGAGATTCGCACTTCTTCCCAGATTGACATCTGTGGGGACTGACTAAAAAATTGACCTTATCATTGGAACACTTTCAAAGATACTCCCATCTGAATTTCCTTGTTTGTAGCTACAATAATCCTTGGTTTGTCTCCTGTAAAAAATCATGTTTGCACCTTTTCCAATACGGCTGCTATACTGGATCCAAAAAGTCATGATAAAATATCTTCTCCTCTATACTTTGGCATTTTAGTTAATATTTGATAACAGCCACAAATTAAGTATGTGATGCATTACGTGATCATCAATAAGATATAATTATAATTAATTACTGGTTCATCTTAGGGTAAGGTGAGCGACACTTGCTTTCGTAAGCCTCTTTTTGCGTCGACTGCATTCATAAAAACATAGGGTAATGAGGTAATCAACGGTTACAAAGAATCAGAAACTTATTTTGCCAGGGTGCTGAACTGCAATCCCTGATAAATGCATATAAAAGTTAGATGATCTTACCATGTACAATAACTGAGATCTGAACTCGGACGTAAACGTTAAAATAAGTCGATCTGCCTGGATGCTGATGCATGCACATGCAAGGTTAGATGATCCTACCAAATACAGTAACTTAGATCTGAACTAGGATTTAAACTTGAATGTAAGCCAATCATGCGGAAAATATAGGTAAAAGTGACCTTATTCTGGATGGATGCTGACATACCACCAAAGATGCATGCACATACAAGGTTAGATGATCCTACCATGTACAGTTTAATAGATCTGAACTCAGACGTAAACTTGAATGAATGTAAATCATGCAGAAAATTTAGGTCAAAGTGACTTCATTTTGCCTGTCTGACCTATCGCCAAAGATGCATGCACATGCATGGTTAGATGATCCTAAAATGTATAGTTACTTAGATCTGAACTCGGACGTAAAAATGAACGTAGGTCGATCATGCGGAAAAGATAGGTCAAAGTGACCTAATTTTGCCTGGATGCTGACCTACCACCAAAGATGCATGCACATGCAAGGTTGGATTATCCTAACATGTACAGTTACTTAGATCTGAACTCGGATGTTAACTTGAATGTAGGTCGATCATGCGGAAAATATAGGTCAAAGTGACCTAATTTTGCCTGGATGCTGACCTTCCGTCAAAGATGCATGCACATACAAGGTTAGATGATCCTACCGTGTACAGTTTCTCAGATCTGAACTCCGACGTAAACTTGAATGTAGATCGATCATGCGGAAAATATAGGTCGAAGTGACTTATTTTGTCAGGATGTTGACCTACCGCCATAGATGCATGCACATGCATGGCTAGATGAACCTACCATGCACAGTTACTGATATATCAACTCAGACCTAACATTAAATGCAAGCCAATCAAGCGGAGAATATAGGTCAAAGAGACCTTATTTTCTTTGAGGTTGTGAGATAGCCCAAAATGCATCTGTATGCAAAGTTTGGTGACCCCACCCTTTATTGTTACCAAAATATATACCTAAATGCGGACGCGGGCGCGGGCGTAGACGTAGACGCGGACGCCGAGGGTACTCCAATAGTCCTCACCAACTACGTTGAGGCGTACTAATCACATACGGATTCTTCGGAATATATTGCAAATATGCAGCTTGTTTTTTTCTTCTTCGTCATTACGGTAAATAGAATATTATTCACCATTCTCAAAATGGTGAGGTGGAGAAGCACTACTGGGGACTTCCTACTATCATTCATGACTGTATCATGCATCTCAATACGAGTAAAAAGAATAGAATATAATTTACGGGCGAGGGTTTCAATTTTTCAAAGATATCAATCTGGATAGTTTGAGGATGGGGATTCAGTCAACATTTCCTCCAAGATAAATTTTTACTCTAGAAATGCTAGGGTAGGGCACCACCTCAAGGAACTTCTATAGTTTGTATCTGTCAATTCTTCTTGTAAGGATGGATAAGAAGAATATTAATGGTTGAGGAGTGGAGATCTTAATCGTTTTCAAGATGATTTTGAAAACACAAATACACGAAAACGTGATGGGCAATGTTGGAATATTGAGTTGCCCCTGGGGAAATCCCACATGTATCATTCAATATAAATCCACATTTTTTTTTCAAAAACCAATTATAAGGAAGAGCATAATACGATGAAAAATAGGTGCGCAGTATGGTTTATTTTCTAAATTGATAATATATTTGTCACATTTAGAGGTGCTATTTATCAACAGCAAGTTGGCATACTAATGGGTAATGGGTACTAATTGTGCTCCTCTACTCGCAGACTTTTTTTTTATATTCTCACAAGACCGAATTTCTCCAATGCTAGATCCTTCAATGATGATGCTCTTTCCATCATTTAAAAAATCTTTAATATATCCATCAGAACTAGTGATAAAGGAAACGACAGAAACCACTAGATATACATCCTTTTCAGACTAACATCTCGAATTTGACGAAAATGGTCATCTTAGTACTAATATTTACGATAAAGGGGCAATTTTAATTTCAAAACTATCAATTGCCCTAACATGGACAGTATTCCAGCTTCCCCTGCTTACGGAGGGTATGTTTCACAGTTGATTCGATACACGAGAGTAAGCAATTTATCATTAGACATTATCTGCGTGACCTTACCGCTTTATTAATCAAGGCCTCAAAATAAAAAAAACAAAAAAAAACAAAAAAAACAAAAAAAAAAAAAAAAAATATCGGTCCCTTATGGAAAATTTGGAAGTTTCGGTCCGAACTCTGATTCAAGATTCTTTTTTTCTTAGCACTGACTGGAATGATCAATTCTTTTAACTGTCTACGACCTTTCACTAGCAATTGATTTTAAGTTGCTACTCGATACTACCGCAATGGAAGGGCATGCCGAAACCGGTTAGACCCACCATTTCTTTTGAAATGCCTGTACCAAGTCAGGACCATTGCGGTTGACAGTTGTTTGTCGGTGCTTTTGTTATATGTGTTGTCTTGTATATTGCACTGTTGTTTTAGTTTTGTCTTTGTCGATGATGTTCCGCTGTGATATCTATGTACAAAGAGATGAATATACTTTTTTCAAACTTCCACTTTGGTCCTGTTTGAGGGTTAGAGAAATAACAAGTACCATGGATTTTTATTGGTTTTATCAAAGGGTAAAAAAATGACATTTACAATTCAATCACCCAAAAACTCTTTCACAACATTATTTTCAATTGGTATTGGGTACACATTTCACTGACCTACTACCTGTCAAAGGCAGTCGCTGTTGAGTTGATTTCGGACACTGCCGCAATGGAAGGGAGGTTGCCATAAAACTAGCTTAATTCACCATTTCTTTTGTAATGATTGTACAAAATTAGGACCATTGCAGTCGACATTTTTTTTTGTCTCATAGACTACGGCTCTTGACAACTCTGTTCGGTAATTTTGTTATTACCCCCATTCAGTCAGTCGTCATTTTTACAATATTTTGCGAGTGGAAGATATATTTTTTTGTATCATTTGATTAAAAAAAGATTAAAAAAGAAGACTATTGCATATAACCATATTTTCATTGTATAAAGCTTACTTTTGTACAAACATCGTTAATCATATCTACAGAAAAACAAGGAGTCAAAACTAAGATTTCTGAAAACGAAAATCAAAGATACAAAAGAAATGGCCCTATTTTTGTCTATTTGTGCTGGTGATGCTCGTGTTAACATGTTTTATTTTTAGAAATGACATAGGACTGCGGTTCCAGTATGAAATGTAAGTGTGTGTGTGTGTGTGTGTATGTGTCGGGTGTGATTCAACTAGTGTCCATATGTGTTTATATATCCCGGCCAGGTCTTTCTTCGGAAAGGGAAAAACGAAAATAGAGGGTGGTATGGGGTTATTTTCATGTAACTTCCTTTTTTCCACGTGTTGTGATGCTAGAGAGTCGTTATTGACGGAATCTGATGACACCGTGATACATCGGGTTGGTCCGTGATATATCGGGTTGCTAAGGGCGTCAGTGCTAACTATCGATCTCTTTAGCAACGTCTAACAGAGCTTACTGGGCGCAATATTCTTTGCTGTCTCCAGATTATCTATTTTTGATAGATATTTTACCTAGTTTGTGTAGTTTTTTGATAGATTTTATTTTGATTTCTTATATTTTACTGATATATTTATTTGGTAAGTATAGTGTAAATAGAAATCCTTTTTTAAAAATAAATTGTAATTGCCGTTTTACATATTTTCATTTTTGAATATGTGAATTTCAAATTATAGTTACTTGTTCATTTTTCACAAAAATACTGTATATTTAAATAGTTCAATTTTTCAGGCGGAAGATCCTGAATTAAGAGACTTTTGGTAAGTTTTTTTTTTAAAATTTATATCCAATATTTATGGTGGCGGGTGCTGTAATTTCGCGTTTTGGTAAGCGTTTTTGAATTTGCGCCTTCTCGACCTTTTTTGTTTTCGCATTTTTTATCGTTTTATTTTTTCGCTTTTTCGTCTCGGAAATTAACATCTTACGCATGCGTCTTATATCAACAAAATAAAAAAAATTGCAATCCGCTCAGAATATTTATATTACGAAAAATAGAAAAGGTAGTAACGCAAAATGGTCGAATCCTGCCACTATAAATACTTCTAGAAGGTAGCCTTTCATAGGCATTCAATCATTAAATAGACTTAGCACGCGCATTCGGTAACAAGGTTTGTCTGAAATCAAGTAGACAAGGGTTTGATTCTGGAGGTGACAGAGCGTCCGTCGTAAAATCCACGATAGTCAGAATATAATCATGAATCTATTTAGTTTATAATTATTTTATTTGCTCAAAATAAAGAGACAAAAAGGATGAGACACAAGTTTTACCAACTTATGAAGTCTTCTCCTTTGTTAACAATAAATAACAATAACGAAATATAATATAAAGAGCATGCATAATAGAATGTAAATCATTAACTTAATTCACAACCAAATACAGATACGTTTGTGGTTGGTGGGTACGACAACAAATTTACACGGGGAACGATTTGTACTCATGGTTTTATTCACTAGCTGATGATGAATCGTTTGGACGCCTTTATAAATTTATGGACTTCTTTAAAAATTGTACAATTTTGGTCATAAGTTAACTTCGAATTACCTATAATCAGAAGGTCAAGATTAATTGGAACTAATAATTGATGTAAATTTTGAATCATAATATTTCTAATTTCGGTATATTGATTGCATTCAAAAAAATAGTGTTCAGCGTTCTCCTGAATAGCTCCACATCTGCAAGAAGCGCTTTGGACAATATTTACTCTAAATAAGTCAGAGTTGAGGAAAGAAGCTGAGCAACGATTTGAGTTAATATAATATTTAATTTTCTCGAACCAAACATATAACATTTTGGTATAAGATTGTTAGGACTATTCTCAAGGAGGGCCCTTTTAAATTTCGACAAACTGTCTAAATTGCGGATTATTCCAATCTCGGACAGTTGATGGTATAAATGACGTAAACGTTAAAGACAGTCTACAAAAAGGAACAATTAAATCATTTCCATTTCTTAATGGGTAAGTTGTTGTACTTTGAATGGTAGGGGGGACGAGTTCATTTAAATATTGTGGGGCTTAACCATTTTTTATATTATAAAAAAAGTTGAAGTTTTCTCCTCTGTCTCCGTTTTTCTAAAGTTTCCCAACCCGTTTCCTGATAAATAATATCGGTTTTTGTAAATATCGGCAGTCCAGTAACAATTCTGGCAGCTTCCAATTGTACTTGTTCTAATTTTATAGTATTAAAATTTTGACAATTATCCCAAACTTCACAACCATATTCTAAAATAGGCCGAATATATACTAAATGCATCTTTTCTAAGTTTTGTCTATTCATTTTGAATTTAAGTTTACGTAACGCCCCTAAATGTTCTCTTGCACTATTAATTATATTTCCAATATGCTCGCTCCACTTTGCATCTTGTGAGAAAGTAACTCCCAAATGCTTATGGGTTTTAGTTACACCTATTGTCTTGTCGTCAAACGAAAAATTAAAGCTATCTGAGACATCACTATTGGAGAATACCATAATTTCTGTTTTGTCAGGATTGAAAGACATAAGCCATTTTTTGGACCAATTATTTATTCTATTGAGGTCTTGATTTATAATAAATTCAACCTCTTCCTTTTTATCACTTGAATATCCCATAGATGTATCATCTGCAAAGAGTCTAGTAAGAGAAATAAGATTTTCACCTATGTCATTTATATATATGAGGAAGAGAAGGGGTTCAAGGACAGACCCTTGGGGTACCCCAGCATAAATATTACATGCATCTGAAGAAACGTTTTTATTAATAACTAATTGTTTCCTGTCACAAAGATAGCTTTGAAACCAACTTAGAAGATTACCCCTTATTCCATACGATTTCAGTTTTTGTATTAATCCTCTGTGCCATACCTTGTCAAATGCCTTTGAAAAATCACAAAAGACGAAACAATGATACTCTTTCTTTTCAAGAGAGTTTAAAATTGAATTATAAAGTTCGATCAATTGGTGAACAGTTGAATGTTTCGATAGAAAACCTGATTGATATTTATAAATAAGTTGATTAGAGATCAGATGATTATAGACATGCTTATAAACCACTCGTTCCATCACTTTACCCAAACAACTAATTAAAGATATTGGTCGGTAATTAGATGGCAATGATACATCATCTTTCTTGAAAATTGCTATAACATGGGCCAACTTCCATGATGATGGATATTTATTTTGTGTTCAGGACTTATTAAATATAATAGATAAAGGTTTAGCTATATATTCAATACTAAATTTAAGCATTTTGTGACTACTTTTGTCAGGACCTGTTGCTTTCTTAGGATCAAGAATTTCAACAACGTCCATTATTTCACTTTCAGTGATATAAATATCATCCAATGAACTTTCGGTTCTGTTTTCGAAAACAGGGACATCCCTATTTGCTTCATCAAGTTTTGTTATTTGACAAAAATAATTATTCAGTAATTCACATTTTTCTTTATCGTCATATACAATATCATCCAAGTTATCCAAGTTTATAATATTTTGAAGAAGGGGCATAGAATCACTACCTTTGTTTGATTTAATGAGAAGTTTCATAATTTTCCAATAAGTTTTCGAATTAGGTGCATTATCAAGGAAAAAATTATCCATTTTACCTTATTTCTTTGTTTTTTACATTTGTTAATTTCAGTAGAACTGTTTTGTTTTAAGGCATTTTTTCTCAATCGGTCACGAATTCTAATTTCTTTTCTTAACAAGTTATTGAACCATGGCTTGTCATTATTTTTTTATACAATCACGGGCAATTTCGATGAACGTATTGGTGAATTTTTCGCACATTTCATCAACATCGTTTAAATTTCCAATATTTCTATCCCAATTGATTTCATTTAAGTTTTGTTTAAATGAATCTGTATCAATTTTGTCGTATTGCCAAATTTCCCTTTTGAAAGTACATGAGGTTGATTTTGGACATAATATCGAAGCAATTGCTGCAAAGTGATCACTAATATAATTTGGTATATTTAAAACATCAGAATATATACATTTTAAATTTTCACTCAAAATGATCGGATCTAGCAATGTGCTGGAATGATCGCTCACTCTTGTCGGTTTTTCAATAACATTACATAAATTAAATGTTTCGATTATGTCAATTAATTTATCATTGCGTACTTTGAAGAGGTCCGAATTAAGATGCCCAACAATCACGATATTTTCGTTCATTTCCTGGGCCAACTCGATAGCGCAGCTTAATCTCGTCCAGTAATCAATATCCATCCATTGTGGACGATAAGTGTTACATAAAATAAAAGATTGACCTTTCCCATACACACTGACCCAAAGCGTGTCATCAACATCGTTTTCTAATTGGGAAATTCTAGTTATGCGAATTTCATCAGAACAATATATCAAAAGACCACCAGAGTGATTCGACCTGTCTTTCCGATGTAAATTTGAAGAAAAAGAATCTATAAGCAATTCAGAATTGGAAATACTTTCGTCAAGATGTGTTTCTGTCAGGAGCAATATGTCAAATTCATCTGAAAAGTTTTCCAGGAAGTCTAATTTGTTTCTTATGCTTCGAATATTTAAATTACAAAGAGTAATATAGTTACTCCCAATACTACTGGAATCTAAACTAACGGGACCAGGATTTTGTTCAATATTACCAATTAAGAGGATGAAGTGCAGTACATAAAGGAGATATAAAATATTTACATTAGGATTAACACTTTGAAGGACAATCATGAAGATAAAGAAGAGCGAGCATTTCAGGTTAGTCAGTAATATATCTCTAAATGAATCTTTAAATATTTCGATGAGTCCAAGTCGTTTCACCATACGATTATGAAATGCCCCAATGGCCGCTCTGTAATCCTCTAAACTATTAACCATTTGGCAACAGAATAAGTAAACAATGAACAGAACAGCCAAAGTAGCAATTCACAAAAGTACCCATAAATACATTGTTGACACACACACCACCAACCACAAACGTAAGATATGGAGGAAAACAATAAAAGATCAAACTGATAAATATGAAAAATATGAAAAAAAGACAAAAATGGCACAAGACCTTTAATTTATATTGGATGAAAAAATGGGAAATTGTTGAAATGACATTTAAAAAACAAATTGTCCCTCGATTCCAAGTGAATTAAATGCCATCATTAAAACAGCACCATTTACAACCTATATACATATAAACAAAAAAAAGTGTTGCGAGGTGGTTATAAAATGTAAAAATACAATAGTCAAGAGACAACGGCAGTAGAATACCGAAGGAACAAAGGGGTGATATTCACAAAAATCGAAGTCCAAAGACAGGGCAAAAACGAGAACACAGAAAACAATGACGTTAGACATAAAAACAATGACGCCAGACAGACACAAAGCACAGAACCAGAAACCACAACATTCAGAACAAAGGCACTCACAGTGTGAACTCCAGTGAAACTAAGAGTGACATCAGGTGCGAGAGTGGTTAACCACCTAAAATGGGCACAGTCAAAATTAAAACAAATATAAAAGTACATCTGAAAAGGGGTAAAACAGCCCAATATTTCGACATACATCATTATCATGAATAGTGAAAAAAAATGTCAAGAATAGTGTTCCATTTAAATAGATAATGATATATATGATTAATTACTACATATGACAATGGAAAAAAAGAACGAAAACTTATAATAGTATTATATGAAAAAGAGAAAAAATGATCGGACAAACAAAAAATAATAAATTAATAATTAAAAGGAATAACAAAATGATTTATATTATAGACAAACAACACTCACACATAAAGAGAGTAGTAAGTTTTGATTTCGTATTAGCTAAAAATTTTAATCATGAGTGATTTACCATGTGTCCCTAGTTGGAAAAAAGCTAAAAAAAATGAAAAATAAATAAATAAAATAAAATAAAAAAAAACAAGAACAAAAACAAAATTAAATGTATATATCTCTTGCTACTCATTCAAGATATATATATAAGAAATGATGTTCTGGCAAATAAACACAAAATATAAAACATGTAATATTTTAATAATAGTTTTCCACTTATCCCAAATTGGAAAGAAAAAAAAATAATATGTGAAAAAAAATAATAATTATAAAATAAAGAAAAAAAAAACAACAACACAGACAAACGTAAGTAAAAGCACACACGCACACATTACACATGTATATTTATTACGATAACATGAGCTCACTTACGGATGACTGCTTTTGTAATGCATTTACGGTTGATTGTCTTTCGGACGGACAAGTTTATTCCAGTTGAAGAAGTTTACCATCTGATTCTGTTCTCCCCCGGGTGTTCTCCCTTATATAACGAGATGGAACCGACAACGGTGATTCATGAACCAGAGGAGGGCAACAAGAATGCATCAACAACGGATTAAGAAAGACCATATAGGTATTCATTCTTCTCAAGATCCACTAAGGAATGGAACACACTACAAGACAAGTCAACACCAGCTTCTTAAGAAGAGTTCAAGGCCAATATTACCAACCTACCAGTGGCCTTGACAGGAACTTTACAGATCATTGACGGATCCAAAGGGGGTTCTTCGGTTGGAACCCCTTTTTTGGACAACCATGTTTTACTAAGAAATACCCCAAACATTTTCGCGCCTCGCTCCGCTCGGCAAAATTTCCTTTCAACCCCCCTTTTCAAATATCCTGGGTCCGCACCTGTAGATCCCAGATGTATATATTAGGTTTCTGACATATTTGAATTTATGGTGTTGCGAAGGACCTCCTGATTTTACTGAGCTAGAGTGTTATTACATTCTCGATAATAGTCCGACTCTATACTGAAAGGAAAAGAAAAAAAGGTTTTACTGTAGACAATACTTAATGACATGAACTAAATTTTATGTTATTCAGGTTTCAGACGGGGGTATATAGCGTGACATCCAGGATACCCTGTTCGTAACCTGAATTATTACTTTCATATATTTTTGGAGTTCAGTGACTCGTTCAATTGTGGTCACATGATCTTGTATATATCTTAGAGTTGTCAATAAATCTAAATTGACTTTACATACTGACCTCTGCTAAAAACAGATCAGTTTTACATTATCATTAAACAGGCCGATAAATGAAATGGAACTCTTCATTAAACGAAACAAAAAAGGTCTACTTGGATTTGTTTTCCGTAGTTACAAATTCCAAAAAGTTGTTTCTAATTAGAAAATTTAATGATTTTTTAAATCGTGTATTTCGTTAAGGTTAAGAAATACTGTAAATGTTCGCCGTTTGACTGTAAAGTTTGTTATTAATGTGTAAATTGCGGTATAAGTGGACTGAAGTTGGTGTCTATCATTCTGGATTACTCGAATATACATCTCCAGATTTTCACCAAAATTGGCATACTGATTCATTAAGAATTGATCAATACGTGTGCAAAATTTCATTTCCGCCCTTCCACGCAAATTCCGAGAATAAAACCCAAAAGTTCACGGAGTCTCACACAATACTGGCTCTATTTTTAGAAATGAAATCGAATTTACCTATATACGTCATGATTACAACTTGGGGGCAGAGGCCCATCCAGGTAATCGTAGTTTGATTTTTTAGTGTATAATTTGTTTTATTGTTTTAAATGGAACAGTAAACATTCGACTACCGTTCCAAATAAATATTTAGATACAGAAATCTCGAAACATTCCCATTAATTTCGTATAATGTTATCATAATGGGGTACATTGATCCCTGTGAGTGCCTCGGCAGTGTTTATAAATAACATTTACCGCCAAATAATGAACACAATGGAAGATACCACCCTCAAATATACCTTGGTTACGGGATATCATTTTGGATCTTTGAAATATACATCTTTGAAATCAATGATTTCATATTTCCCCTTCAAGACTAATCCTTTGACTATCTTTTTATACAGAAATTGTGTCCGCCCCGGGTAATTTTTTGCCTTTTTAAAATATTTTATTTTCGCCAGGTTAATTTTAGTGTGGTCGCAGTGAAAACATTTCACATCAACTATAACCAATTGAACGTGCAATAGCAGACAAATTGTTAACTTTTATTTGTAAATATTTTTGTTTTACTAAATGCATCGTTTCTTTTTGATTTATATACACGAACAAGCTTAATATCCAGCCGTTACTATGCACCATCAATAGTCGGCGTGTTTCTAAAATATGGCTGATGAAGTAGACGCCCACCTCATTAGCATGTTTAGAAGGGAGATAATTTCACACAATGACTTTTCGGACTGTAAATATAAGGGATAAAAGTAACTCGAATAATTTTGCGCCCTCTATCGGCTGATCACCTCTCTCACTTCGTTAATGGAGCGATCGTAGTGAGTGGAATATTACCACTGAATT
>MJUU01020649.1:30345-57763 GCA_002080025.1 Modiolus philippinarum
AAATTGCCCTCAGGGCAAGGTCAAGGTCAAAATGTCTACAAGTATGGTACCAGAAGAAAGCCCTCGTCATCAGGAAGTTGTATACCAAATAAGAACAGCCTACCTTCTAGAGGCAAGGTTAAAGTTTTTTTTTAAATTGCCCTAAGGGCAAGGTCAAGGGCAAAATGTCTACAAATATGGTTCAACTAGAAAGGTCTCATCATAAGGAAGATACATACCAAATATGAACACCCTACCACTAAAAGCCTACCTTCTAGAAGCAAGATTAAAGTTTTTTTTCAAAAATTGCCCTAAGGGCAACGTCAAGGTCAAAATGTCTACAAATATGGTACCTTTAGAAAGCTCTCATTATAAGGAAGTTACATACCAAATATGAACACCCTACCACTAAAAGCCTACCTTCAAGAGGTAAGGTTAAAGTTTTTTTTTCAAAAATTGCCATAAGGGCATGGTCAAGGTCAAAATGTCTACAAATATGGTACCATTAGAAAGCTCTCATCATAAGGAAGTTACATACCCAATATGAACAACCTACCACTAAAAGCCTACCTTTTAGAAGCAAGGTTTAAGTTTTTTTTTAAAATTGCCCTAAGGGCAGAGTCAAGGTCAAAATGTCTACAAATATGGTATCACTAGAAAGCTCTCATCATAAGGAAGTTACATACCAAATATGTACACCCTACCACTAAAAGCCTACCTTCTAGAGGCAAGGTTAAAGTTTTTGAAAAAATTGCCCTAAGGGCAAGGTCAAGGTCAAAATGTCTACAAGTATGGTACCAAAAGAAAGCTTTCATCACAAGGATGTCACATACCAAATATCAACATCCTAGTTCTTCAGGTCTCAATTCCAGAAGCCAGGTTAAAGTTTTGCTGACGCCGACGCCGACGACGCCGACACCGGGGTGATGACAATAGCTCTCCGGACATTCGTCCCGGCGAGCTAAAAAGGCGGAAAAATTAAAAGTGCTCCAGATTGGATGAAATTTAAAAAATGGGTTGTCTAGATTGTGCTGGACTCAAAGAAGCCATCTCCTGTGTCCATGGGAGGTTAGGGAGACTTTTGTGTTTGTATCCAAACACAGGAACCCTAGTTGTTTATCACATTTATATTCCTGATGAAATGTCCCAGTGAATGAATTCTACAAAAAATAGCTCGTATCAATTCCACCATATAATGACGTTGTCAATTTTTATGACCCTTGATATGTGGCAGTTTTCCGAATATATGTTGACATCCAAGGAATGTCATCCAATCAAAAGCAGGCCTACATGTAAATCTGTAAATCAAAATATAAAGTGACGACCATAAATTTTTAAGAATATTATAGCCGAATAATAGTTGAAAAAAAAATATTCTAGCCTACACCTCCCTGGCCTCTAGATTCCACGTTCAGTATTGTAAAAGCAAAATATATAATCAAATATAAATATCCTTGCTAAACAAAATTTACTACCCCCTTCCCTTAAAAATCAAATAGTCGTCCCCTAAGGATGAATTTTAGGAACGCGGGAAAACGCCAGAATCTGGCTTGCACTTAATTCAGAATTCTTATTTAACGTTTATGTTAAGTCAGAATGCTATATCATATTGCGTGTAGACATATCAATAGCAGTTTTATCCTTACTCTTTCTGGGTGTATACGCGATAATTTCATCATCACCTGTTCTTTTTTTCTGCAGCAACGCGGTTTAGGGCTATGTTGTCATATTGTACGGTGTCAAAAGTCCTGAAAAGAAGGCTTTCAGTGCTTGTGCTATAGAAATATTTTTTTATATTGAAAAGTATGCGCGTTGTTAATAGCGTTCGTCTGTGTGACATCTGTTGCAAGCTTTTCGATACGTAGTGCGAGAAGTCGTTAAACAGAATTATATTTAAAAGAATTCAATTAATGCAAGAAGAGTATGCCGTTTATATTTACCAACAAAACACAAACTGGGAATTTAAAACCAACAGATTGTTTTGTTCAGTTATAAATGAGAATGAGTTATTGTATTTCCATTATAACAAAAATGAACCATTTTGTCTCACCCGCAACGAAAGTCGCAAAAGCGAGACATATAGTATCTATCCCAAGAGGAATGGCGAGATAGGCTGATCTAAAACCCTCAGGCTAAGATATCATGTCCATCCCGAGGCTTGCCGAGGGATGGACAAATGATATCTTAGCCTGAAGGTTTGAGATCAGCCTATCTTGCCTTTTCAAGAGGGTTTGGTACTTTTTCTCGCCCTAGAGCTCTACAAATTACTCAAAAAACGATGACCAGTTTGACTTTCACAAAGAAATATCAAAACGTTCCCGCCAAAAATATGACGTCACAATTGGTATACGTTTACTGAAGCTGGATAGCCTGGTCAAACCTGCCCCAACCTCGCGGTAGTCAGCATGGGTCGGGGTCCCAGGCTATGAAGCTGGATAGTAACTTCGTTTTCAACAACTGGCGCGCAGTTTTAAATTTCTGTTTAAATATAAATTGCATATCTCGACGTTCATGATAAATTGCTTTTTTATTCTTTATAAAAACAGTAAGATTTATTAGATCAGAAATACAAATAATACTTGATAAGTCGCGTGAAAATTCGAAGTGATTACAGACATCTTGGAATTTTTGCACGTGCCTGATAGAATTATCTCACATCCTCATAACCACGAGATATCTCGATCCCATAGGCGAGAAAAAGCGATCCAAAATTCCGTCGTCGGCGTCAACATTTATTTCAACCCTGTGGTTAAAGTTTTCTAAACATCAATATCTTAATCAAATCTTTATGGAATCATTTGAAGTCCAGCAGAATTTGAATCCAGTCTTACCTCAGTTTCGCCTTTGCCCCGAGTTTCAGGATCGAAATTGCGGGCCCTTCCGACAACGCCAGTTTCGACATGCTCTAGTTTGGAATTCTACCTAACCTTTTCAGTTCCTTATGGTTATAATTACCATTTTCAAAAGTCAAATTGCAAAAACCTTTGACTCTTATTTTGGTAAATTTTCTGCAAATCTGTTATTTTTGGAATTCTACCTAGCAACCACATCTTTTTCGTTTTCTTACAATATGAATAATTATTATCAACAGTGAAATTTCAAAAATCTGGGATTCCAGTTTTGATAAAATTCATGAAACTCTTAAAGATGATTTATTTTTTGGAATTCTACTTAGCAACCACAGTAATTGTACAAAGATATTTGATTCCAATTTTGGTATGAAAGTCTCAAAGACCAGTGGAATTCTACTTAGCAACCATACTTTTTAAAAACATTTCATTGAAAACAGTAATTGTACAAAGATATTTGATTCCAATTTTGGTATGAAAGTCTCAAAGACCAGTGGAATTCTACTTAGCAACCACACTTTTTTGCAAACATTTCATTGAAAACAGTAATTGTACAAAGATACTTGATTCCAATTTTGGTATGAAAGTCTCAAAGACCAGTTATTTCTTGAAATTCTACCTAGCAACCTCATCTAAATATAGGCCAAATAATAATGACAATGTACTGAGGGGACGTGACATTAGGTTCAATGGAACCTTTACGAATTTTCTACAATGAAAAAAAAATACACATATGACTATTTTGCTAAATATATCGTTGAACAGCGAGGACATTTTCTTTTCTATTTATTTACTGTCTGAGAACAAGTACAAAAATGCTGTTATTACAATGCAGAAAAAAAATTAAAAAAAATAAAAAAGCAAATACAACAAAAAAAAGAAAAAAAAAAAAAAAAACAAAACAAAACAGAAAAAACAAAACAAAACAAAAAGACAGACAGATAGAAAAAGAATCCGTCTGTCATTTAATAAAGCATTAATTGACTTATAATTTCGGTCTACTCATGACTATACGGACCAGTGGTCAAGGATTGGTTAACCTCGGCCGTTTGCCTCGGTCAACCGATCTTGAAGAGGTCTGCCGAGTTAACCAATCCTTGACCAGGTCCGTATAGTCATGAGTATATTAACCAATCCTTGACCAGGTCCGTATAGTCATGAGTATATTAACCGATCCTTGACCAGGTCCGTATAGTCATGAGTATACCTCATTAAAAGTCAATAATTGTATAGTATTTAATCAAAAACATATTAATTCTATGTCCTCATCTTTGCTTGGCTCATATTGGCAAACTGTTAAATATTAAATTATATGTGAATATTTAGCAACGAATGGTAATAAAGTGATTTTAAAAGCGATTCGAACAGATGGACAGACGAAAAAATCGTACTAATTAGATTTCCTTTTAGTGTTATGTGAAGGCCAAATCTTGTGTAATCCATAGAAGAAATGTAATATGTATATATGTGTATTTCCTCACAATTGTACAATTTGTACAGTTTACAGTGAAACTTCAAATTATTGCAGAGCATTTTGGAAAATGTACATTCATATCGATATTTCAGAAAACTTAAATATGTACACGTTTTCTACTTTCCGGGGCTGAAATTCTTGTGATAAAAATTTCCTAGGAGAAAAAAACAGAATCGGGAAAACTGGCATTGAGGAAAATGGCGAAATAAAACCGCCATTAGTTACAGAGCGCACATCAATCTTACTAAAGAATTAAGCTTCTTTGTAGTAGAGGTTAAGGATCATAGTTTCATTGACTTGTAAAAGGTGTGATTGAAAAACATTTGAACTAGCCCTATACAAACCTATGTCAGTACTAAAATGAAGCTTAGACGAATTTCCAATTTCATTTTATGAATGAATTACCCCGATTGACCTGGGGTCAATCGGAGTAAATTGTGTCACGTTACATTGTGACGTCCAAAAATCTATATTGTGACGTCAAAATTTTCCAGGAAATTCACCAATTGGAAACTCGTCTATTACATTTTAGACAGTAAAAAGGTGTTTATATTGATTATCAACAGTGGATAACTTTTTTTATTCATGCGCTTATTATTTCTTCGTTTATCAATACCTGGTGATATCGGGCTGACTTTTCATCGAGTTACTAAAATTCAACATTTCTAAAGATTAAACAATTAAAATGCTAAAATTCCATGAAAACATTGTTCTAAATGTAATTGACCACAACGAGTTGTCCTTATATTCGCAATTTTCTTATTTCTGTACGTCATAGTCACAGCATAGAAACTGTAACGTCATAAAAATCAAAACGCCATGAAATTCAAGAGTTTTTAATATCTCTTCCTTGCATGGTTACGTGGGACGTTTGTCTAGTAGACACTGGGCCTTGATAAATTCTTCTGACTATCACTGGGGTCGAAGTGCGCTTCGAGGACTTCCTTTATCACGTGAATAGCATTTGATTTCTATAGATGCGACTCGATTAAGTGCCTTATTGTGGTCAATGTGCACCTTTCTTGCAGTCAATTTGTTATTATCGCCAATAAGGCATTTAATCGAGTCGCATCTATAGAAATTAAATGCCATTCACGAAAGTAAGGAAATACTTGATACGCACTTCGACCCCAGTGATAGTCAGAAGAATATATCTTTATTTCCAAACCATGGGCCCACAAGGGTAAACAAGCCAGGTGAGCTAAAAGGAGAACAAACAACACAACAATAATTACAGAGAGAAAGAGTTACTTGATTGAAGATAACGTTATTTTCCCGGGTTGTGAAAATTAAGGACTGCTTCATTTCGGTTATATTATCATAAAGCTAACCACTGCTGGTGGACCAGAGGTCCCGAGGGTAATCACAAGCCCAATAGTCAGACTTGTCTGACATGAAAATTTTACCTAGCGTGTTATAGAAATTTACTGTTTTTATCAAAATTCTAACCATGCACTTAAAAATAATCAGGCTTCATTCGTGTATAGCATTCGGTAGATGTCCTTGGTACTGCATTTGGCTTCTTATTTCGATATTTTTGGAAATTAGTACTTCTTCTTGGACTACTTTTGGATTATGGTTTTCCATATGTTGCTAATTAGAGATTACTTCTTGAAACATGTGTACAGCATAACGAAATTTACTGTTTTATGCAACTTCGGTATTTTTGCATTTTTTTCATTTATTTAATTATTTAATTATTTTTGTTACATACGTTAAGTTATCGTTCCTGAAAGAAGAACGTTATCTACCGTATTATGATTGATTGATTGAATATTGTTTAACGTCTACTCAGCAATATTTCAGCTATATCAAGACGAGAACAAGTTTGTTGATAAATAATCACTTTGGGGTATGGAAATGGCCATGGGACGGGAAATTCTGACTGCCACTGGAAAAGTAGGGTGGNCCCCCATCGATCATATAAGCTAGTTTTCCCCGACGTCATCGATAGTATTTGCGACGTTTTCGTCTTCACATTTTCTTTTTCATCGTCCGTGTTGGTATATGCTACTAAGGTATCTGGAGGAAATTAAGCTTTCGATGTATGTACTGCAGAAACCATTTTTACTTGGAAAAGAAACAATTACAGATTATCCGACCCTAAACTTTGTCTCACTAACCCTAAACACAATAAAAAGTACATCTAAGATCATCTAAATGGTCAACCACATGTACCACTTAATGTGTAACGTGTAAATAGTCAATTTATATATATACTCTGCATACTATACCTGTCCAATGGATAATATCGTAGAACATCATTATACTGGGCTTGATAAATTATTTATATGAGCTCTGTAATACATAATATAGTCTCTAACATTGTTACCAGTTTATTACGTATAATTCTCAAATCGAGATAGTTAAATTTGTTTGAGGTTTACCGAGAACTTTCAAATGTGAAAATTTAACTATCGAGATTTGAGAAATTACCGTAATAAACTGGGACACAATGTTAGAGATTGCTTCTCTATTTTTTACTGAATTTATTTGAAGTAAAATTATCTACGTGGTCTCGATTCTCAAATATTTCGCCTTTTCGTTGCTACCATCGTTGCTATGTGTATCATTGCGCCATTCGTTAAAAGGGCTGTTGATTGAAATATTTTTAAAAAAATGACATAATACCAATAAATTGAATAATTTTAGCCATAAAAATGCAAAAACCATTTCGCGAAATAATGATGCAGGTGGTTATTGCATCAACATTCGGTTGCACTATTTGTAGAAACTGACACGAGACATTTACATGATTGACTACTCGCCAACTGAGAACAAATCTACACACATGTTAGATATTATGTTGATAACTAATCGATCAGGAGATCTTTAAAATTGGTAGAAGTTAGAGAATCTCCAAAAAACCACCGGCACCAATGAATTATTTTAATCAAAATATTATTTCCCATAAGGTCAATTGCTAAACCATGTTTCGCTCTTGCAACCATGTGTTTATCAGATTTGACCAAAACGAGCATTTTTTGTAAAAGACCTTCCATACATCATTTAAGTACTGCGTGGTTGAATTTACTTCAGTGATTTTGGAGAAGATGAAAATGTGAAAAGCTAACAGACCACGGACGACGCACGCCAAGTGATGGCAATAGCTCACAGTGATCATCCGGGTAATATGAGCTAACTCAAAGATTTCACTATGTCGTGGGTGTGTTAAGTGATTCTGTCAACTTTTTTTCACAACCAAATAACTTAATTGCTCTTCATCCTATGTTCAAATATACAAGTTAGGGTTTGAAAATATAAATGGTATCTCCATGTACCAGGTTACCTGGTGTGATGAAATATTCTGTCATAGAGTCCTTATGGCTATTTGTATCTAAACTCCTAAACATCTCATTCATTACTAATGTTTTGTAGAAAATTGGAAGAAGATCAGCTAGACATGGCAATAGAAGACCACGGGAAGCTAAACAACGCGAATATGAGCCAAACAACATTCCATATGTAGAGCATAAAGTGTTTCTGTATGAGGAGGGGGTAGGGTTTGAGGTTTCCTTGGGTTGGTATGTGGAAAAAACAATAGACCTTTGGCTACAACAGCATGTAACTGAAAAAAAGATGGTGCAGTATATGTTTGATAATAAACCAAGGGGAATGATAGATCTCTTAACTTTATATAGGGAGGACAACGATCAATTGACTGAGATTACTAACGAGTTTACTGTTGGAGGGGAGGACAGGGAGGAGGAGGAAACATCAGAAGATATAGGTAAAAGAGAGAGCTACGAAGCAGAGATCAGTAACACCGACAAGATGGATGATTTAACTATTGAAGACGAGATCGGGAAGAAGGAGGTTACATCAAAAGATATAGGTAAAAGTGAGAGCGAAGGAGAGATAAGTAACACCAACAAGATAGATGAATTAACTGATGAGAATTGTGTTGAAGGCAAGATCGGGGAGAATGAGGTTACATCAAAAGATATAGGTAAAAGTGAGAGCAAAGAAGCGATTCGTGAAACTGACAAGATGGATAAATTAACTGATGAATACATTTTGTATAGTGTTGAAGGCGAGACCGGGGAGAATGAGGTTACATCAGAAGAAATAGGTAAAAGTGAGAATGAAGAAAGAGAAATGAACACCGACAAGATGGATGAATTTACTTATGAGTATAGTGTTGAAGGCGAGACCGGGGAGAATGAGGTTACATCAGAAGATATAGGTAAAAGTGAGAATGAAGAAGGAGAAATGAACACCGACAAGATGGATGAATTTACTTATGAGTTTAGTGCTGAAGGCGAGACCGGGGAGAATGAGGTTACATCAGAAGATATAGGTAAAAGTGAGAGTGAAGAAGGAGAAATGAACACCGACAAGAAAGATGAATTAACTGATGATTATAATGATGAAGGGGAGATTAGGGAGAAGGAAATAACATCAAAAGATATAGGTAAAAGTGACAGCGAAGAAGAGATGAGTAACACCAATAAGATAGAAGAATTAACTTATGAGTATAGGGTTGAACGGGAGATTGGGGAGAGGGACGTTACACCAAAAGATATAGGTAAAAGTGAGAGTGATGGTAAGATGAGTAACACAGACAAGACGATAGAGATGATAGATGACCATAATGATGAGAGGGAAAGAAATGAGATGACCAACAAAGACAAGATGGTGGAGTTACTGGGTGTAGTGTTGAAGAGACGACTAATATCAAGGATGATGGGCCAACCGACAACAGCAGTGAAGGATATGAGATAAAGAATGGGGAGAAGGACTCAGAAGATAATAGCTGTGACAACAAAAATAAAATAAAAGTAAGTATTTTTTTGTTTTTTTAGTTCGACAGCATTAATAGGTAATCAATGAATAACCAGTAATTACATATCCTATATTCCCAATTATAACATAAAGTATAATTACTTGATGAAAAAATGCTATTATCTGGTTGGTCCAGATTGGTAGTGTATGGTTATTGTCAATCAACCAGGGGCTGGGCCTTTATATTCAAAAATTTAACCCCTCGCTAACGCTCTGGGTTAAATTCGAATATCAAGGCCCAGCCCATTTTTAAATTTCCAATAACCATATACCTGCCATGAATTATTTCTTAATTCTAACATGGCTGGCTCTTGTTAATCGTCAACCAGTATAATATTCAATAACCATATATTTCGCACATGCACAAATGTTATCGGAATATGAGTCAACGGGTTGAAAAACAACAATGTTTTTCAATTTATTCGTCTTAGTTTATGAAGGAAATAAAGGTTAAGAACAGTTTTTCTTTTATTTCTATCCAGTTTTCACATTTCCTGAACGGTGTGGAAACATTTGTTCTCCTCCACGGTGCGGAATGGTAACGGACTTTTCGGGCTTTTTCTCTACGTCGCCTGACTAATCGGGTTCAGCAACGGACTTTTTGTGGTTCATAACGAAAACACGGGGTTAGTGTGTCATTTTTCTTTCAAAATGTGTATTTTATCTCATTCATTTCTCAAAATGCTTTACGTTACGGAATTCAGCACTGATTTTAATACATAAATCGGCACATATGATCACTTAAGCATATGCTTGCTTCTTATAATTTGTAACACAAAGGATAACATTCCAATGAAAATACGATGACTGTCACCTTTTACAAGCTGTTTTGATAAATAAAAGAATACATTAGGGATATAAAGTACACATAAAGGTGACTTTACAACCGGAGAATATTTCGTTTGCTTTTAATTACTGCTGCTTGTGCATAAATACTGATTATAACGAGTTTTTAAAATTATTTGATGCACATGACTGTGTGTGTTTGCGGCACCGGACTAACCGCGCTAACTGTGCATAACCATCGTATCAACAATGAAGGGACATGGAGTAATGCAAAATGATACAAAGTCTCGAACACGGTAATACTAAGCAATGGAACAACGCTTTTATTGTTCTTCATCTTGAAGTCACCATGAGGCCTTCAACAGTGAGCTTTTCTCATACCTCATAGCAAGTTCAAGACGCCCCCCTCCTAGCACCGGTTTGAGTGGAATTCATTTCTAATTGTCGAGCAACGCAACATCCAAGCTTTTTTACCCTTTGATCCACGGATGCGGGATCGTCAACAAACATAAACCTAAAGTGTTCGTACAATCGCTGTCATCCATTGCCCCACAAAAAGACAATAGAAGACGATCACGACATTTAAACAACTACAAGTCACTCATCGAGCCAATAGTAAGAAAATATGAAAACTTGGCACAATAAAATCATGAGACGTGGGCACAATAAACAGGTGGTCAGAATAACTGAATAGGACGGTTGTCCACTACCTACATCTGTATGAGTGCATATCTTCAAATATAAAAAAAAAAATGTTCAACATCTATATAATATTTAGATTGGTTAAATGAAGATGGGTTTTTATTTTCTTGCCCTGTCTTAGGTGATCGTTTAATATCAGTCCCTTCATATGATATCTTGCCTCAGTAGTATACTAGTTATGGAAGTCTGACAGAGGCTAATGAAACCAAATATGTCTCTGGTAGTAGGATAATTTCACAATCAAGATTAGAAGAAAAATAAAATGCCGATTGTTGATATAACTGATTACATTGTTTGCAACTAAACCTTGCAATGCATAACCTGTCCATTGAGTTAAAGGAATTATGTACGAAAGTTGTTTAGCTTTGTTTTTGTAGAACATTTCGTACGTTTTCCGAATTGACGAATGCATTATCTTTTTTTGGATTGACAAAAATTTAAAGAACCTTAAAAACTCTCTGACGAACGCAGTATGTAGGTCTATTTATACAGCAAGAATCTCTTAACAAATGGTTTCTTTCATATCTTTATAGAAGATTCATCCACGGGACATACTGAATACAATTTTGACATATCTAGACAATTTTTCTTGTTTGGTTAAAATTGTATAGCACCTCCAAAACCAAACTGAACTAACTGCCATGTGAAAGGGCAAATTTTTATACAGTCTTGGTAATCCTGGTGTCCTTTGAGTATTGCCATCTTCCCGAACATTGTAAAATGGCTTAAATGTAAAAGGCTATTTACAACAATTTTCGACTGCTGTTATATTAGAAAAGATACAAATGTGGCATATATTAATTTTTATTCCTAGGAAGTACACGTATCGGAGACCACTTTACACAATTTTTGACAGCATTTCAGCATATTTTGAAAATTGCCAAACATCGAAACAATATTCACGGCTATATCAGACCTGTTTACCCATTTTAGCAAGAAAGAGAAGTTCAAGACGAATAAAAGCGTAGTTTTTGCCTTGAAAGAGTAGTTTCGCCATGGGCATATAAAAGAGGCACCCAGAAGCAGCGTACTTTCATTATCGGACCCTACACAAGTGTGTCGAAACAGATTACGTTAATTGTAAAATGAATCATATCAATCTGTTAAGTGCATTTTTTCATTGATGTCCAGTGAACAATGTTTTCGAGTTTAAATTGTCACCGGAAAATGGGTAGGGGCAGGAAAAATAGCCTTCTTAAACAACCCCCAGTAGGTCTACTCTTAACGAGAAATATAGAAGGACGTAGCGTTTTCCACAATGGCTGTTTAGTTAGAGTGTTACATCCACTGATTACTATTTCAGCTTTACAATGACGATAACAAGTTACGTTAACCATATGTATAAGAAATAAATAACTCTGGAAAGGACTATTCTGATTTGCATAGGAGAAATGGGTAGGGGCAGGACATTTAGCCTTCTATGCAACCCTCAGTGAGCGAGTCTGCTATAATTAGAAATATAGAAGGGGTCTTCATACTGCATAGGACATGATGTTTCTTTACACAGATTGGCTACTATGGTTCGCGGTTGGGCTTTCCGTATTATGATCCGATTACCACGCATAGACAAGGCATTCCTCTTACCACCACCTGGGGACTTGCCTGGAAGATCTGTAGACGGAGCCCCTGAAAACCGATTCAGGTGCCTTGAAATGCATTTATCTTCGTTGTTTTAAACCTGTGTCATCAGATAACTAAATACCGAAGTTACCGTGAATTTACTTTCTGCATATGCGCATTTCGACAACTTACGTCTCTTCAGTGCAGATAAAATCTAAACGTTTGGAAGACCATCAACTCAAAGATGTTTAAAAACTGATACAGAACAAATAACTAATATGATCTAAATGTAAAGCCAAAATCAGTTAAGGACAGAGCTTTGATTGATTTATTTGATTTATTGATTACGAAAGGCAAATAAATCAATCAAAATAATATGAAGAAAATAAGAAAGAAATCAACTTGGAAAGAACAACTGAACTGCATGGGATAACAAATTTTGATTGTCAGTCAGAAATAGGTAGGGACAGGATATTTAGCCTTCTATACGACTCCCAGCAGACTCATGTACGAAAAATATATAGTGTCTATCTTAATACTTAATGCGGCGTGGTGTTTCTCTACACATTTTGTCTACAATGGTTCGCGATCATCAGGCTTTCCGTCTAATGACATAACTATTCAAATCACACAGGACATTCCCTTATCCAACATTTGAACACGCGCCCGTTAGTTCTATACAGGAAGCCCCTCTAAACTGATTCTTCACCAGATGACCCTTGCAATACACACCAGTTACGGTGTTGAATAATGTGGTCTGATGAATTTTTATGGCTGTAGTTGGCAATTATTTCGTTATTTGCCACCAGTTTGAACATTCTGTATAAAATAAAGGCACATAACCGCCATGTATGTACGTGGCGGGATCACATGGATGTTTCTGATACCTTAATCGGTTTCAGGAGTTCCCTCTACTGAGCTGCCTGGCGCTTCCGCAGATGGTGAAGGGAATGCCTTGTCTATTCATAGCAGTCAGGTCATAATACGGAAGGAGCGAACTCAAACTATTGAAGAGAAACGCGGAAAGAACGAACTCGAACTACTGAAGAAAAACAATGTGGTGAAGCACAACGTCCCATGCAGTATAAATTTTCCTGGTGTATTCCTCATACAAGAGCAGACTTACTTGGGGTCCTATAGAAGGCTAAATTTCCTGCCCCTACCCATTTCTCTTATTTTTGTCAGTGGTAAACTCGTTGTCCCATTTTTTACTTATATTTTTTGAATTGATGGACTTGTTCTCGTCCTGATATAGCTGAAATATTGCTCACTGAACTTAAATTTAAACTTATCAATCAATCAAACTTATAGGGGTACTACGGTGGCCTGTACAAAGCGCCATCGAGATCCATGCAAATGTTTCGAGTTTCTCTAGAGGGTTCCTTCATATTTATTAAACAATCAAGAAAGGTTCCGAAACCGGATGCAGAAATTTTTCAACCAAAAATTTTATATCAAACTCATTAGTAATATCAAAGCGTAGAAATCGTGAGTAAAAGCGTAGGGCGTAATTTGAGGCCAAAAATCGTAGAAACTACACAAATATCGTAGTGGTAAATAGGTCTGCGAAATGGCCAACTTTCAAGTCTCATCATGGGGTTTCTGAATGACGGTTACAAAATTACCGATCATTATTGTTAAGAGCCAAATTAAAAAGGGCGAAAAGAAAAAAAAAAAAAAAACAGGAGCAAAACCAGCGAAAAAATGTCAACGTCAGTGGTCCTGACTTTGTACAGGCATTTCAAACATATGATATGAGGGAAGACGAGACATTCATATTTAATTTTATTCAATTTAATTAACGAGGAGTCGGCGACGCTAAGTAAACGTATATTTGCGGCAGTGAAATTAAGATTTTCATTCTAAGTATTAAAGTACTATACTGAGAGATATAGATGTAGACAATTTTTGGAGTTTCCGATGATCGGAAATTCTAAAACACTCAAATTTGCCACAAAATCTTGATGATTATTTTCTTTTTGCATATCATTAAATTGTTTTGCACAATATCATCGAAATAAAAATGCATTTGTCAAATAATCGCAAAACTATAACCCAAATTCTAGTTTCCTTTATTGCAAATATGATTCTCACTTTCTGACATGTATTTGTTCTTCTATACGGATCTGCGTGTATCTAATGCTTATGCTTAAAATAAATCTATTTCAAAATACCACAAGCGAGATAAAATGAAATAACAGTGGTTTTATATGCGGGGAGGGTAAAATATTTCGCATTCTGTGACTCTATAATTTATTTCAAACATTTAAAAGCTTACTCTACTTGTAGCTCAGACACGCTGAATCGATATCACATTCATATTTTATAAATTCTATAAGAATCTTACATTTCAACGACAAATCAGTTGAAATTCTGATATACCGAAAATTCTCATCTGTACATTGGAATAAAATGGGCAAATGAAGCCCAAAATAAAAAAGGTAAGTTCCACTTGAAAGATATAGTGAATTATATAAATATCAATTCACGTTAAAGAAATTTAAAGCTTTGTGCTGTAGGCTGATGGGCAAAATAATTTCGGCACTCAGCCTTGCAACATACATAGATTTTCTTTTCTAAAGTCAATTAGCACAATAGCAGAAAAAAACATACTTTGTATGATTATCCAAGTTTTTGTAAAAGAAGAAGATTCGAACAAAATCGGAAACCATTTTCTTGATATGAGATAGTGTCAACCTATTAAGCAACAAGCTACCAAAATGCAAGTGATCTGACTTCCGCAGATACTTTTTATTACATTGTGACTCTATTTTTTTCAAATTTAGATATTAACTTTGTAAAAGTTTTCGGGCACAAACAGACGTACTGGTCGACTGGGATACTGATGCTCTCGACGACTCTGTACAGTAGCAGTGTCATCGACACAAGATGTCGGGGAAATGTGTAAACTGAGTAAACCCGTATAAATGTGCAATGAAATCACTTTTATTTCAAGCTCCTCCGGTGTCCGTACAGGGTCATCGGGAAGGACACTTTAGTTTTGTGTTAAATGTCTGGTACATATATACTGACTGCATGTTCATTTTATCTGCCGTGCAACCGTGGTTTATTTTTCCATATTTTAGTACTTAAGACGTTGATTATAGAAAAAGCATAATATGGTAGTATATAGAACAGGAAAAAATGCAGTATAAGCAGATTATGGTGGCGACATTAGACGTGAATGACACATTAAATACGTGTAAATATCTTGCAGACGTAACAATATTATAGACATTTTTTTCTTCTTTTCGGTCCATTTATTCATTTATTCATTGGGTTTCTTGCTCTTCATTATAAAATATACAAAATAATGCACGATTAGTCCTTTTCCAGTGGTGCCAGAAAATTTCATAATATCCCGTAACACATAAAGTCCGTTGCCAATGGTTTACAATAAAACCACGTTTTCTGACAAACTGACACGTTTATAAAGTTAAAAACATACTGTTGACATTGTTTATTTCGTACTTCACACTGTGCTAGGTAGTAGATGCTACGAATAAAGGAAATGTTACTGTATTTGGACAAATAAGTTACGATTTACAACTTGCTCTTTCCATCTGTGCATTGGTGTCGAAAATTTTGATGAAACTGGACGGTACGGGATGTTTATAAATGGATAAACAAAGAAAATAAACATTCCGATATTCCGTGAGTATAGTTCTTATGATACTTAGGACCTCTTTTCTGCTTTTGTATACATGTTTTTACAACAGGTATGGTTTTCGTAGCCCGATTAGTCCGCTTCTGAACCCGATTAGTCAGGCAACGCAGAAAAAAAGCCCCAAAAGTCCGTTACCATTCCGCACCGTGTCCTCTCTAGAGAGGAGAACAAGTTTCGTGAAATTTCCCGCCAATTTTTTCGGAACACAATCCTCGGTGTTTTCCATCCAGTCATTAGAGAAACAGTTTCCAAAACTTAAACACGTTAATAATGAAATTTTTCATATCTCGTTAAATAAATTTTGAAATGTTTAAGAGTTCGGCAAGCCTCGCTTTCAAACATTTGCCAAATTTATTCAACTCGATATAAGTTATTTCATAATCAACTAGTTCTCGTTATGGAAACTATATTTAACTAAATCATGTCATTTAGAAACGTAAATGTGTATTGTTTTGCCTTCCATTTGAATTTTAAACTTTCGTCAGATTATGTATTGTGACGTCATAGGCAAAGACAGCAATTCCGCCTTCTCTTAGGTCGCTTCAAAATTGACATTTTCACTTTCCGTCTTATTAAAATCGAAATGATTCATGGCAGGTATATGGTTATTATCTTGGGTAAGATTTCTAGCGTCTCGGACTCGGCAACTTTCGTCCGAGGACTTGAAATGTCTAAGATTTTTCTGTCTGGCACTCACCCTGTTGTTAGATTCATATATTCCATAATTTCACTCTAAGAAGTGACTTCACACTAAACCTTGTCAACGTTGTTGCTATGTAAAAGTCTCAGTGGATTAAAATTGAAAACGTAACAATAACTAATTCTAGATTCTGACTATCGAAAATATTCATCTCATGATCATTCGTGAATTACTGTGTTATTCGATCATTCATGGAATATTTTCGATAATCAGAATGTCGGATTTGTTATATTATAATTATTTTTGACGCAAATAAAGTGTATATTGCAGAGCAAATGAAATATTTTTTTTCAGCGCAAATGAAATATTTTTTAGGTACAAATAAAATAATAATTTGTGAAAAATCAATGCACCGTTCTTTTGTTAACATTATTAGCTTTCTCATCAAATAATCATGATCATGTACAGACAAATTGTTTTGTACAGTCTCTTACATGTGAAGGTCATGTAGAGTCGATTTTAAGTGACGTCAAATTTAGTGGCAACATTGCTTTGAGATCAAAAGATTGGAATTATAAGAAATACAAAAAAAAAAAAAAAAAAAAAAAAAAAAAAAATTGGAGGAGTTTATGGATGTTTGAACAGTCACTTACATGTATATTTTGTTAACAGCCGTTAAATACAGGAGTTAATTTAAATAAATTTCTTTTTCAGGAAGAGAAGAAGGAGAAGAAAAAGAATGAGAAAGAGAAAAAGTCAGGTAAATTTTACCATTTTGCTCAAAATAAAAACAAATATGGGTAGATTATTAAAAACAATAATTACATTCATTCTGCCTCGTATTTGATTGGTTACGAGTATCTCCGATAAATTCCGTCACTGTGTTTTCTACATCAGCACGCGACTCCTTGACAACGACAAAATTAACAAAGACGGCGGAGTAATCTAGACAAGGAAATGGTGCATCATCCACGATTTTGAGTTATCTTGCGTGAACACTTACACTCCATTTACGGAATGTAATTATTAGTTTATAGTGCAATATTTTGTAGTTTTAGTCTCGTGTAAAAGCGTGGACCGTAGCATATTTTCCACATGAATGCTTGCGCTTCATTCAAAATGTGCTACGGTTCCAATAAAGCTACAAAATATTGCGTTTAATTCTTTAATGAAATGCGAACAAGTTAGTTAAAATTAACCAATTCACATAATACACATTTTTTTGCACAATACTTGGCGTCTTTGTTAAACATACGGGAATGAACAACTGAATTTATTTGAAAGCTACATGTTTTGAGATTACTTTGAATGTTCATAGAAAAAAGTTCAAAGTGACTTTTAGTTGAAGAAAAAAGGTTCCGATGGAATAAGGTGATAAAACCCTTAAACATGTTAAAAGTGACTTTTAAACTTATCTATTTTACAATGTAAATAAATAAATTTTGATCGCATCATAAGAAAGTCGAAATTATATAAAAATGATATATACACGTGCAGTACGTATGTTTGAACATGTAACCGTCCATATGTCCCCACTTATACTAGAGAGAAACTGCAAACAGACCACAACCATTCAACCATCCACTGAAACACGCTACATTTATAAGGTTTTCTACAATTATGTATAACGATGTTGCTCCTACAAATATTTCTGGTTATTGTTCCTATAAATATAAACATTTCAAGACATCTGAAGATGTTGTTACCATAATATAAACATGTCTGGGGATATTGTACCTACAAATGGAAACATATCTTCCTACAAATATAAATATGTCTTACAAATATGAAGACATCTGATGACGTTGTTTCGATTAATATAAACATGTCTGGAGCTGTACCTACAAATGTAAACATATCTGGCTATTTAATTGATATTCTCAACATGTTTGAAACTCATTAAACAATATTTGAACAAATTATACCTACATGTATATGTTTTCTGGATTTTAACAGCTGTATATTGTAAATTATCATCCCACCAGTCTGAATATGAAGCAAAGGGGCGAGTGAGCGCAGCGAACGAGTCCCAACCTTCATATTCTGGCGATCCAAAATGATGATATTTTACAATATACCAGCTGTCAAAGTTCCGATAACTTGTTTATCTTCTTTTATTTCCTATTTATTTAGAGTACTAATAAGTTTATGTGTCAAATTCTCCAAAAGTTGCACGGGAAATGACATTCATTCTTTTTCGACAAGTTTAATAACATAATCAATTTTTGTAGTTAATTTTTGACTGAACAATAAAATTTTAGCCAAAGTTATTAAATTTAGAAATGTTTTGATCAAACCACGTTAGCAACTCGAAATAAAGTCGTTTTTCATTGCAGCAACTCTCAATGGCTTACATTTTTCTTCCCGTTGCTTTATGTGTTACTATAGGAATAAAAGTAATTTTGGTTTATCGATGTGTAAACGCGGCCGACTCACTCACAAACTAAATAAAAAAAAAACGGTCCGAATGTATAGAGTTTGTAAGTGAAAGGCCGCGTTTACACATCCATAAACTCCTCCAAATTTTTTTTTGTATTTCTTATAATTCCAATCTTTTGATCTCAAAGCAATGTTGCCACTAAATTTGACGTCATCATATACTGCACTATTTAACATCGGAGTGTATTAATGGGCAAGAAACGTTTATCGAGAAAATAACTTCTTTGTTTTTCAAGACGTTGACCAATGAAATTCGGGAACCAACCTAGAATTATAGTTATTTGAATGAAAAATTGAAAACAGAAAATATCATAGATCCTTACAGATAAATCTGACTATTCTGTTCTTACAAATATATATACAATATAACCAAGCATCTTATTTCCATGTTCTGACAATTGTTGCAAGCCTTTCAAAGATCTTTTTTTTCTGTTCTTGAATTCGATATTTTGATCCTTTTAATTTAAAACAATTCTTAAGAATAAGTTCTTTGTCCTGCTTTGAGACGAATTTTGCCAATATGGGACGAGGACCTTTGTGGCGTCTATTCCCAAAACGATGAACCGTTTTTGCTTAAGACCTAATTGGTGTTTATTTGTCTTTAGTGTTCTCTTCTGCAGAGTATTCTATTCCAGTCACAATGAGATTTGTACTCATGGATCGCCATTTTAATTCAACAGTATCATCTTTAACGATTGACATTCTACCAATTAGCTCTTTATTTTGATCTTCGTGGTATGCTACGGCAGTTTCGAGTTTAGCGATATTTGAAATGTTCTCTTTACATTTATCTACAACTTTATCCATTATGTTTTCCATCTTTCCCATGTTTTCATGTCTTTCAATAGACTGGTCCATAATCAAATCCATTTTATTCTGGGAGAGCCATTGCATTTACTGTGCGTTGGATTATCTTAAACTTCTCTGTTTCTTTTTCAAATCTTTCAAAGCGGTGCTGCAGATTTTGTACTACTTCCAGTAGACTGCTTAGAATTGTTGAAGTACTTGAATTAGCGTCAGACATCTCTATTTTTTAAGCTATCAAATATTTTTGATACTTTTCTAGATTCGTATTATAAAACAACATCTATCGCGTCAATTGCGGAACAATCGGAAACAAATGGCGACGGCGGCCAGTTAACAAAGTCAGTAAAGACAAATTGTGTTGATTCCTTTTAACAAATATCTCCTTTAGAGTTATAATTGAAACAGCAATGTTCTCGATATTAAATGTAGTATCCTTAAAAATATACATTTCATCAGTTTTTACCTTATAGAAGCGACATATATTCATTGAAATTCTCCTTTTCTCTGGAGCTCAGATTTCCTGACCGTTCCTTAGCAGTGCATCCGAATCTGTCCATGCAATAAATGCAATAACAAAATAGTGTTTGAATATTTTCGTTTTCGTCTCAGTTTTGCCCTTCTTTTGCCTCGTCTTTTATATAAATAGTTTAAATTTATTAAAAGTGGATATGAAAGGAAAGAAGTTATAATATTTTATTTACAAAAAGTACAAATAATAGCCATTTTTTACTAATATAAGCTTCTGAAATCAATAAAACTTACCCTTACCAAAACAAATTTTCTCTAAAATTGTCTATGTTTGCATAAAAGTAACAAAAAACCAAAACATCTGCGTTTTATGTAACAATGTTGCATGAATTATATCATGATTTGATATTTCTTAACCAATTTGTCGACTTACGCTCAATATTTTGAAAGAAATTGATAAAAAAAATGGAAATTTTCAGCATTTTTTCTGGTCCATATTGATAGATTATATTACATTCATAGTTTTCATAGTATCTTAAAACATTTTTGTGGGGACAGATTTTATGAATGCACCGTTGTTATATAGCCATTTTCCCCCATACCAGTCTTTCCCCGGGGAGAAAACTGGATCGATCCTAACTTTGGACCAGAGCTATTTCCCACCCCCGGAAAAACTGGAATATGCGTACATATTGCAGATTTTCCTCCATGTTAAATTTCCCCTCAATTTGAATTTGAAGAAATAATGCATACATGTACATCCAATTCGTTTGCATGGAATTTATTTTCAAAACAATACGTATATATTAAAGAAATAATTTTGACTTATTTTTCGTCAGATTTTGATTACATATATTTGGTATGTAATACTAGTAATAAGTATTCAAAAATGCATGGGAGTTCCACGGAACACATGTGTCGCCTGCACTATATATATTTAAGAATTCCTGTGTTTGAAATAGAATTACAAAGTCAACGTTGCACATCTGCATTATATACTGAAGCATGCATTCCTCCAAATTTAATAGAAAAACACTAGGCCGTTTATGAGGAGTTGGGGATAATGGAGGCATGAGTGCAAGTTCAATGATAATATGGAATTCTGGAATCAAAGGAAAAGAAAGAAAAACTAGATAAACAGAGAGCAAAGCTCACAAAATATATACCTTCCATCTCCCCCCAAAAAGATCAAATCAAAAATTTAAATAGAAGGTGCACAATGACAATGTGTACTGAACATTCTGTGAGAGTTTCATTGAATTTCACCAAGTGGTCTAAAATGTTCATATTTTGCATCGCCCTGACCACTTCTTTTACATAATGATGTCCAAAGTATAGCTTAGACCAACTTAATAGCCATTTAATTGGGGCTCACTGACCCATGTGCTTCATATTTTGATAACATTTTTACGATACACGTAGCTGTCAACCCGATAACATATACATATTTGGTCCGAAAATTCGTGAAAATTGGGAATTTTCATCATTTCAGAATTTTACAAGATTCAAAGCTAAATTTGTCAAATCTAAAACGTATATCTGCAAGATTGCTATGAAGTTGGTCTTAGCTATACTGTGGACATCATTATGCACTGTATGAATGTACACGAAATGGTCAGGGCACAGAAGACCAATAAAGGGGACAGTGAGAATTGGCCGTCTGTATTTGATTGTTACATCTCATTAAGAGCCGAATAAACACTCAAACCACCGTTTTCCTTTGCATCCCTACTTACATTGACCATGTTGATATGCATTCACTAAACTAAGGTTGTGTTGATAAATGGAAAATACTTTACGCTACTTAAAACCATGGTAAAATGGTACTTCCAATCTTGAGATAAAAATATTTGTGATATCTTACTTAGATTTTGCAATACATTTTATTATATAAAATATATGTTTATTATATAAACATAAAAATCCCAATTTCAAATTCAAATTAAGGGGAAATTTCTGCATTTCCATTTTGCCTCCATTTTTTTTAGAAATAAATGCCGATACGACCCAAGGCATTGTGTTATATGTATATAGCTATGTGTGTGAGTCACATTCCAAGTGTCCTACCTATCAATTTGACGCATTTTTGTTTTGATTTGCATTGGATAACTTTTTTTGGACCAATACCTTTAAGTGGGTGTTCTTTGGTAAGGGAAATCATTTATCTTTCAATAGGAAAAATCGTTTTCTAAATGTTATAAACCGTTTGTAAGAAATGATCTATTTAACACGAGCATGTATGAAAATTTCAAATATGGCAGGCAACCCCTTGTTGTATTATAGTATTATTTTAACATTTAACGGGCCTAGCCCCTGTGTCTAAACGAGGATATTATCCGTTCTTCGTTGACAAAGAATTGCGAAAGGTACATATAAACTAGACAGATATTCATTATTGCATTATCGAAAAGAGGAGTAAAATATGGAAAGGGTTGCTTTGGTTTTAACATTTCAAACTCTTTGTCGGATGTTAAAAATATTCTACGAAAAAAAGCTACGACAATGTAAAATAGCTATAGTGTCTTGGTTACATACATAATAGACTTAAAAAAATTCAAAGTTCCGATTGATACAATCATAAGTCGAAATAATTAAAAAACGGAAAGTGATTTCGGATTATGGCCTTTATCGTATAGGTAAAGAGAGTGTAATTTGCTCGTGATTGCCTTGGAATCTTTTTGGCCACCCAATCTACAGCTCGGTAATCGGTCTGCAAGCGCACTGATTGGATATAATTAATTTCTGTTATTTTTATTGAGAACTTTATTTAATACTGCATTTAAAAATTACAAAATGCCACTTTATTATCTGCAATAAAATAATAAAAAAAATAAAAAAAAGAGGTGCCCCTATTTTGCGTTGATTTTATGCAATTTTCGTCGAAATTTTGGGTAATCACCTAGAGGTCAAAATTAAGGACTGAAAACCAATGGCAACATATAACTTTCTGCAGTTGAAAATTTGGCCAATAAATGGTTCTTCATGGAAAATAACAGTTTGGGGAGAAAATGAAACTGATACAGTTGTGAGATGAGGAAACGTTACTATTGTCGCCTATGGAAATTGAATTACACTACTCTAACCTATAACGTTTCCAACAAATTGCGGGAAAAGAACGATAACTCTTTCTATACCGGAAGTGTGATAATCGTATGTAAAAAAATGTGAGATCAATAAATGGTTTATGTTAACCATGGCACAATTATAAAATCAAATAATATAGTCATGTCAGTTGTTTTTACAGGCAAATGGTGGAGAAGATTTGTTTGTTGTATGAAGAACGAATGAGCTCTTTATATAGGAGAATATGAAGAACTGTTTATAAAGAAGAATTGAATGAACTGTTTATTTTTATATTTTATATTCAGAAAATATAAAAGTGCATCTTCGAATCAAATTGTTTTGTTAGATTAATTGTTACGTTCACAACATTGTTATTTGATAGGTGTTTTCTTTGGTAAGTAAGAGATTGCTAAGTACGTAGGCCGACTGATCTTAAGTATTTTTATGGATCGAATATCTCTTGTTATTTCTGTTGATATATGTTACTAGGTAAAGTTGTCGCATTTAATTTTATTTCAGCTGATTAAACAAAAGTCGGCGTGCAGCTCAATATCAATGATAATTGAAAAATTCAAGGTTCCGATAGACACAATATATCTCACTGTTGTAACAAAAATAAATATATAATGTCAGAATTGAAAACTCTACAGGGAATGAAATATAACTTTCTGTTTTCATAACTCAAAGTTTGCTTGGCTATGTGTTTCCTTACTTTGTATAACGATTTTTTGTTAATGAAACAAACATAGAATTAAGTCTAAATTGAAGGATCTTGGTAAAAATATGTGTTTGTACCTGTTGACAAGGCTTCTAACAACGTTGCTATAGTCTTAAAGAAATACTACATTGATGTTCAACAAAACGAACTGGACAAGTCAAACGTACCAACTGGGACGAAAACACGCTAACCAAACAACATCATAAGGATACAGATATGCTTAAAGTTACACCTAAAGATGACATCTTACCTACCATGTACTGGGTTCCGAAGCTTCGCAAAAATCCCTTTAAACATCGTTTTATTTCTGCATCTAGTAAGTGTTCTATTACTAATTTATCCATCCATTTAACTAGTTCACTTACTTGTATAAAGGAGTTGGTTATTAATTACTGTGAAAAAACTTATCAAAACTCTGGTGTAAATTACTTTTGGAGTGTGAAAAAAATCTATTGAAGTTTTAGATAAACTACAATCAGACCAGTCTCATCTATTGACAGTTATGATTTTTCTACACTTTATACAACCCTTCCACATGATTTGATTAAATCCAAATTGGGACAACTTATTAAATGGTCTTTTAAATTTTCTGGTCTGCAGTTCATTTGCTCTAACAAAAAGCAAGGATTCTTCTCTAATATTACCTACAATACTCATTGTTCCTGGACATGTGATGATATGATCAATGCACTCAATCTTTTACTGGACAATATTTTTGTTCGTTCTGACAACACTATTTATCAACAGGTCATAGGTATTCCCATGGGTACAAATTGTGCACTTCTAATTGCAGATCTTTTCCTTTTCTGTTACATTCGAGACTTCATGAAAAAACTTCAAAACGGATTTATACCAAACAGTGAAAAACTTATTTCTATTTTCAATGATAACAGCAGGTATATAGACGATATCCTTACTATTGATAATCCCCATTTTTTAGATTAGGTAGACATTATTTACCCGCAACAACTAAAATTAAATAAAGCTAACAATGATTCAAAATATTGCCCTTTTCTGGATCTAACTATCATTATTGACTATGGTAAAATAAAAACTAAAATATATGATAAACGGGATGATTTTGATTTCACTATTACTAATTTTCCTTTTCTTGACGGCGACATCCCTCTAGCTCCATCCTACGGAGTGTATATTTCTCAACTGGTACGATTCGCATGGGTTTGTTCTACTCTTGACGATTTTAATGAACGTAACCTTACTATCACAGCCAAACTTTTACAACAGGGTTACAGATTTCATAAGTTGTTGAATACATTTAAGAAGTTTTATAATAGATATGAACATTCGATATCTAAATATGGCGTCACTCGTAAACAGCTTATTACTAAGGGCATTTCTAATCCTCGTTTTTACGGTAATGTTGTTAAAAAATGCCAGAAATTGATTAAAAATCCAGAAAAGCTGGGATGTAACTTACATTCTTTACGTAATAGGGGATATCGACAAAATATACTGCTTGCATCCGTTAAATTAGCTTTGACACTAATGACCTGAAAATTTTGCACACACACACTGGCCTTTCACTGATACTGCCGATGTCTACTGAAATTTATGATGATTCTTGACCAAACCCTTCGGGAAGTTTTGAGTTTGATTTTTCTTCCGTAGTGCGGCAGTGTTCTACCAGCAGACTAGGCTCCTTGAGCTAGCCGGCAGTTTAGCGGCGAGCACCCCTTGGCCCATCTTTTAAAATTACGTATTTTTTTTTCTTTCAAGATTGTGGTCATGGAGATAGTAGTCTACCTGTATTGGGCTTTATTCGTATGTTTCTTATACTATAGGGAAACGGGACAGATAAAGGGGAGGTTTGGGTGCCCATAAACCGGTTTAACCCTACCGCTGGCTTTTGCTAGTGCCGGTACCAAGTCCGGCTGTCCCGAGTTCCCATTATTTTCTACGTTTGTCTCTTGTCTTATTCGTGTTTTTCATGTATAGTTCCATGACAGATTGTGGCATGTAATTATAATTTTCAGCTATGGTGGTCTGTTTCCTGTTATCCATTCTTTTATTGAAAAAAGTATTTGCATTATATTTCAACGACTCAGCCGTCTTCGTCGGATGCAAAACAGATCTTTGACGTAACGTTTTTTTTTGTTGTATCGCCTGCAACGAATGCCGTGGAGGCGAGAGATAGCGACGATAGATTCCGTCGTCGTCGGCGTCGTCGTCCGCATTTTGTAATATCATAATTATAATGTCAGAATGGAAAACTCTACATGGAATGAAATATTACTTTCTCTTTTCATGGCTCAAAGTTTGCTTGCTATGTATTTCCTAACTTTGTATGATGATTTTTTGATAATGAAACAAAAATGTTTCTTCATGGAGAGTTATGACATGCATTATATTTCAACGACACAGCCGTCTTCGTCGGATGCAAAACAGATCTGTGACGAACGTTGTTTATTTTCTCGCCTGCGACGAATGTCGCGAAGGCGAGACATAGCGACCATAGATTCCGTCGTCGTCAACATTTGGTTTACCAAAATGTTAAACTTTTTTTGAACTTTAATAACTTTTGAAATCTTGCTCAATATTAATAAAATTTTGACACAATATTCAGTACAACTTCATTATTGAATCCCAAGCTTATTTTTGAAAAAAAAAATCCATTTTATTCGTGTTTTGCCATTAGTTGGACTTTTTTCGATAAATTTTTTTTCTGTTTGTACCATAGCTCAGCACCTACATGCCATAGAAAGATTATAATTCCATCTCAACATATGGTACATAGCTGTCACGTGAGATGAACAGCCGCGTCCTAATATCAGAACATGCTCGTCCATTGTATTGATTACACGTGTGTTGAAATTCTGTTTTCATAAAAAGGATTATTAGTGTTGGAAATTACCTATTCTAACAGTTTTACTGCATAATCAATAATGTCCTGTTAATTATGGTAAATAGATACGATATTGCTCTAAACCTCTCACGTGACAGCTATGTACCATATGTTGAAATGAAATTAAAAAAATTAAACGAAATTTTAATTGAAGTTTAATTAAAATTCAGTGAAATATATATGGTACATAGGTGTTACGTGCCCACCCTTTCCCATCCCAAATATTGTATCTATTTACTCTAAAATCTGATATCAGGACGAGGCTGTTCATCAAGTTGGAACTTTGGAAATTTCATTTCAATGTAGAATTGTTAAAGACAGTCATTAGATAAGCAAAAAGATTTCAGAATTTTATTCCGGTTCCAACTTTTGTAAACCTCCTAAAATGTACAAGACAAGCAATTTTTGAAATTTTGGCATACAATCAAATACTTTAACCATTTTTTCATATGCGGCATAATTATGAAAAAATAAGAATAAAAAAATAAGGTTCTAACTTCGGTAAATATCCTGCAACTCTCAAAGACGAGCAATTTTTAGGAATTCTTTTTAGCAACCGTGCTTTTTGGATGAATTTTAGTCAAAACATTTTTTGAAAGGTTAGATTTAAAACAATTT
>MJUU01020650.1:2037-12037 GCA_002080025.1 Modiolus philippinarum
AAAAATGGCATTCTTAAATATTGAGAGGTGGCACTATAAAGAGGTGGCCAGAATATCATTTGGAAAGACAAAAAAATAAAAACCAAATTTGAAAGTTTGACAGTATATCCATATGAAGAATTATCTCATGAACACGTACACCATAACTGATCAGAAATATACAGACAGCATTCATCTCTCGCAGGGAGAGTCTTTTCATCGACTCTACCCTGCAAAAGAGATAATCCAAATCTTAAACTAGATGTGGTGCCATCAGAAATAATGGCCATCTCCGCACTCCCTATTTGACAAGAAAAAAGTTTTTAATAGACCCTGGGCGTAATTTTCCTCAACAATTTGGAATTCAAATTAAGATAATCACTATTTTACCAAAAAAGAATACAAGGATATATGGTTGCTGGGGAGAATTCCAAAAAATAAGAGGTCTTTGAGACTTTCAGGATGTACCAAATTTGGAATCCAATATTTCTGAAAACCCAGTTGGTGAAAATGATTCTCGGAATTCAAACACATTATTAAAGCATGGTTTGATTTCAAACTTATTTTATTCAATAAAGAAAAGGATTGGGCAACAGGCAACGCCTATACAAGCCCTCTCCCAAAATACATGCAAAAGGTATACGAATTGGATATAAACAAAAACATAAATACGAGCAGGAAAATTCACTTGTGAGGCTCCTCATGGAGGTATCGAGGAATCAGGTAATCAATTAATTATCACAAATTAAATTACTTCTTGATGAAAATAGGATAATCTTTAGTAAATGGTGAATAAAAGGATATGGAGTAAATGCACATGAGACAAAGTCTGTACAAATACATGGTAAAAAACAAGCAAAGGAACAACGCTTTTATTGTTGTTCTTCATCTTGAAGTCACCATGAGGTCTTCAACAATGAGCTTTGCTCATACCTCATAGTAAGTTCAAGACGGCCCCTAGCACCGGTTTAAGCGGAATTCTTTGCTAATTGTCGAGCAACGCTACATCCATGTCTTTCTTGGTCATGGGTGTGGGGATTGTCAACAAACATTAATTAAACTGGCAAAGTGCTCTTACAATCACTGTCATCATGAGTTACATTTATCGCAAAATATGATAATCAAATATCGAGAGTCAAAATGACGGTTTGTAATTGAGTGATCAATAAATTATTAGTAATAAAGTATTCAGCAAGATAACCCTTATTATCAGGGTTTTTTTTTATTTTATTTTATTTATTTATTTTTTTATTATTTTTTTTAAACCCATGAATAGACTCACAAGTTACTCTCTTCATATATTATAATATCACAATCAAAGGAAAATACCTTAAGACATGCAATGGCACCATGATTAAAGAACATCGATATTTGTATTTTAACATGAGAAAAAGAAATAATAATTAAGAACCAAATAAATTACTATATATATACAAAAGAGCATATAAATAATGCAAAATAAGCAAAAAAATAACTTTTAAGCAAATCTGTGAGTTTCATTAATGAATTTTTGAACATATTCAAATATTTGTATATTCAAGTCAATAGAATAGGTTCTGTTACCATAAAGGAGTAAGTCCACAGTGATGTCTGTATCTATATCGCTGTTGTTAAGTAATTGCTGAATTGAGTGAAACATATTTAAACGTTGTTCAGTAAATTTTGGACAATTCATAAAAAAGTGAAAATTGTCCTCATATTCATTACTACAATTCGGACAATTTGCATTTTCAGAGAGGAAGTGACTATGTAGATGAGCTTTAAAGCTATTAGCCTCATTCCGGAGTTGACAATGTAAAATATTTTCGACCCGACGACCAATGTTAAAATACTTCAAAGAGACTGAAGAATTATAATGTTTAAAAAGTCTACATTTAAATATACTTAAATTCGGGGACTCTCTAACATTCAAAGGCAAGGTATTCCACAGTCTCACAGTAGATGGGAAAAAACTATTATAAAAAGAAGAAGTTCTAGAAAAGGAGGATGAAAAGTAGTGTTTTCATTTCTAAGGTTGTATGATGTCTCTCTCGGTAAATAGGGTTGAACAATATCAAATAAGTAAGAATGAGTTAAGCCATTTAATATCTTGACAAATAATATAAGTTTGTGATTCCTTCTTCTGTTACTAAGCGTTTCCCAAACAAGCTCCTTATATAATTTTTGTTAAGATGAGTTTCGTCTTAAACCAGTTATAATTCGAGCTGCCTCAACTTGTACACTTTCAAGGAGATCAGATTCAGTTTGTGAACAATTGTCCCAAACAACATCACCTTATTCCAAAATGGGTCTAATAAAAGCAAAGTAGAGACAAATTAACGATTTCCTGTCAAGCAAATACTTTAAGCTACGCAGCATGTTAATACGAGAACAAGCTTTTTTGTAGATATTATCAATATGAATTCTCCATGTGCCAGTAGACTGTAATGTTAAACCAAGATGACAATGATTGTCAGTTTCAGCAATAATATTACCATTAACTCCAAAATGAACTGGAGGATGGACTCTTGACTTTCGAGTAAAAACTATACTTTTGTTTTTTTTCTGAGTTAAACTGAACAGCCCAATTTTTGGACCATTTAGAAATAATATCAAGATCATTTGTAAGTGAAATTGCTGCATCATCGATGTTGTTGTCAACAATCACAAATAGAGAAGTATCGTCCGCAAAAAAGCGAATATTATTATTAATATTGTCAACTATATCATTTATATATACTAAAAATAGGAAAGGCCAAGAACAGACCCTTGCGGAACACCTGCATGAATACCTTTCAATCCCGGGCTTTCAATGAAGAAGAAAAACCTTCAGTAACAACTTTTTGTTGTCTATCAGACAAATAACTTTCTATCCATGATAATAATTGGTTATTGATTCCACATTATTTAATTTAAGAATAAGACCTCTATGTTAAACTTTGTCAAATGCCTTAGATATCGCAGAAGGCAAATCTGACATCTTTCCCATTATACATATTACTAATAATTATATGGTAAATTTCAACAAGCTGATTAATTGTGAAATCATTTGGTTGAAAACCAGACTGAAATCTAGAGAGAAGATTGTTTTCCTTCATATAATTAAATAGATGTTTAAATAGAATTTTCTCCATTAAGCGTAAAAGGCGTGTATGCGGGGTAAGGTATTAATTTACAAACTACACTGGTAACAGATATTGGACGATAGTTCTGTGGAGAGTGTGGACTACCTTTACCCTTAGATATTGGGTTCACATGAGACACTTAATTTCTACAGTGATTGAACTACTTTTTGATTAAGTGTGAGATTGAACAGTTTAGTTAAGGGTTTAGACACAGAAACAGCAACTGCTTTCAATATTCAAGGACCAATACCATCTGGACCAGCAGGTTTAGTAATATCTAATAATTGTAATAGATCTAATATCTCCCCCTCAGAAATTTCAAATGTATTTAAATGATACTGAGGGGTCCAACAAAATTTGGAGTTTGAGGTTCATCTTCTATGACAGATATACCTGCAAAATGAGGATTCAAAACTTCAGCTTTGTCTATAGGGTGGATGTAAAATTGTCCATCTTTTTCCAAGGGGGAACGTCCCTATTTTTTGTAAACTGAGAGACAGATTTTACAATACACCAACACTTACCAGGAGGAATATTTTTATCTACTAACTGAGATGTTAGTTTTTCCTATAATCATCATGGCTTAAAACATGGTTTCTAGAATGCCAAAAATAAGTGGTCTTTGAGACTTTCAGGAAATTTACCAAAATTGCAATCAAAAGTTTTGGAATTTAATTTATCAAACTATTTGTTAAAACAAAACAAATTCTAAAATTATGGTTGCTAGGTAAAATTCCAAAAAAAATAAGTGGTCTATGAGACTTTCAGGAAATTTGCCAAAATTGGAATCAAATCTTTTTTAAATAAAATTATTGAAAATGTTTGTCCTAATTGAAACAAATTTTAAAAGTATGGTTGCTAGGTAGAATTTAAAAAAATAAGTGGTCTATGAGACTTTCGTAATATTAACCAAAATTGGAATCACACCTCAGAATTATAAATATTCAAAACTTTATTTTTTATCCAAACAGTTAAAAAAATATGAGATCATTTGCTAAAAATTCAAAAATATGAGTCCTTGACATTTTCAGGAAATTTCCCAAAGTTTGAACCAGAATCAAAATTCCGAAAGCTTATTGCACATCTGCAGAATATATGCTACAATTCTATAACAAAATTACCATAAATCTAAAAATGTAGGAGTTCCTCTGACAAGCTCACAATTGTCAAAATAGACATCTTAGGGCCTCTTGTTTGCACCAAGACCAATATTCAAAATCCGAAAGCTTATTGCGATCTGCAGCATATATGCAACAATTTTATAACAAATCAAAGCGCTAAATCCAAAAATGTAGGAGGAGTTCCACTGACAAGCTTCATCAAAAGGATAGACGGGAGGACGGACAGACAGACATGGTGACAGACAGACGGATGGGACCAAAACAATATCCCCGAATTTCCTACAGAAAAGTGCGGGGATAACAAAGAAAGAATATGCGGAGTAAAAGCACATTAGACTAAGTCTCTGTAAATTCTAAAAGTGAATTACCTATATAAAGAAATAGGAATTGTTTTTCTGATATCAGAAATTCATTTTTTTATAACATGAAATATAATATATACATGTAATATATAATATATAATATATATATTCAGATATCAGATAATCCTTTTTGATATCAGATAATCATGTTTTTGATATAAAAATTCGAATAAAAAATTGATATCCTTTTATCAGAAATTGGATTGTTTTATATAAAAAATATGAATTTTTAAGATCGGGAAATTTATTTGATATCAGAAAATATTTTTAATATAAAAAAAATATAGTATATTACAAAATCAAATCATCATAGTTTTTTTTTATATTAGAAAATATTGTCATGATCAGATCAAACCAAATTTTCTGATTAAAAAAAATATATTTTCTGATATCCGAAAATAGGCTTAATTTTTTTAAATAAAAAAATCATATTTTTTATATCAGAAAATATTTTTTGATAAAAAAAATATCGAATATCTAATATAAAAAAACTTACATTTACATTTAAATATACAAATATACGTCCTTGCTGATATACAAGAAGAAGTCATTTTCTGATGTCAGAAAGTTCCGTTTATTCTTTTGTTTATTTTATACAAAAATCGATTATTATATATAAAAAAAAATCGGATAATTTTTTTCTGACATCAGAAAGTTCCGTTTTTTTTTTGTTTTTTTTTATTATTTTTTTTTTTAATTTAATTTTTTTTTTTTTACAAAAATCGATTATTTTATATTAAAAAATTGGATAATTTTTTTTTTATTTCAATAATAGAATTTCTGATATGAAAAAAATATTTGTTGATATCAGAAAATATGATTTTTTTTTAAATTGGGATGATATTTTTGATACCAAAAATATGGGATAAATAGCAAAGCGATCACTCCGACCGGAATTAAATCCCGTCCGTTTCCGATTATGCTATTACTTCTGCTTTCACTTTGTTGAAAAGATGGCAGCGCCCAATGCAGATTTTCCTGACGTTCAAAGAATTCGAGATGTCATTAGAAACGATCTTGCAACTCTTCTGGATTCTGTAATCAACCCCCTAATTAATTATTTTACACATTTAATATAAATTTTAACCTCTTATAAACAGAGCATTTTCATGCGAGTCAAGTCGCCCACTCTAGTCTTGTCAATGTCAGTCTTGAAAATTATTTGACAGGTTTGAAGCACAGGGACTTGTTACTAATTAGAAAATTTTACTATCCATGCATCTTAGTGTGTATGCATGGATAGTAACATTTTCTAATTAGTATCAAGGCCCTGTGTTTGATGCTCCCTGACAGGATACACTAATGTTTGATTAATTGCCAATTTGGTTACCGGATAAGTCGGACTAAAACAAACCTGGACCATAACAAACTCGGACCATTACAAAGTCGGACTATAACAAACTCGGACTATACAATTTTAATATACAAATTATGCATAAAAATTCACAAAATGTATATAAAAGATAAATGAAATATAAAAACATAAATAATAATGATGGTTCTACTTGTATAAGAGCTTGTTGACAATTAAGAGGTAAAAAAATGCGTGAATGTGGCATCGTTTTGGTCTCTGTTTTGACATTAAAGTTCTTACATCATAATTTTATCTAAATCAACAAAAATTACCTCTGAACATATATTCAGGGATGTGATACTTCCGCGGAATAGCAGATTTCCGCGGGTCGGATACTGACCGATTCCGTTAATATATGTATTTTTATACTTCCGCCAGGCTGATTTCCGGTTATTTCCGCGTGTCATCAAATGTATGAATCTCATCCCTGTATATTTGTTCTATTAAATTTCTTTGACTTTCAATTTAGCAATATGGAAATGTATTACTGTCATACATTTACGGCTAAACTGGCAAGCTGCTGTGTTCACAAAACTATGCCAGTAAAAGCAGAAAGTCTTAATCTTGAAGACAGAACAAAATGTTCAAATTGTGATAAAATGTATTCAGTAAACATCTCGGATTGCCTACTACAATAAAGAAAAAAAAGTTTTTAATAGGGCATATGTGGGGAAATTCCTATAAACGAAAGCAGTTTAGGTTATGAAAAGGGAAGTCAGCCGGAGACATTTTTTTACTCACAGACGAAAATATACAAATAGCGATTGCACTTCCCAGTCAGAATATTGCAGTTCAAGGCAATAAACCATCTCCATATGTCCTAAAGTGGACCCCAGAATACATTTAAGCCATATGAGACAGAAACAAAGCATGAAACATGACGGAAATATCGCAACAATACAAGGAACTGACAAGCAACAGCACATCAGAAGTTGACTTTACTTGTCATGCTTGTAGTAAATGCAAAGACAACATAGTAAAGAAAATTTTCTTTTAATTTTTTATTATCTTTTTATTCAGTTTTTTTTCAATCTACAATGAGAATTTTAATGTATTAATTATCTTCATACATTATGATTATGCAATAATCCTACAAAATCACCTATAATTAACTAGGTACTTGGTGGGTCTCGATGGGGTATAAGCGGGAAGCGGGATTTGCCTTTTTCATCAAGTGGGAAACGGGATCATGGCAAAAAAGTGCATGTGAAAACGGGAAAGGATGTCCAGCGTGAAGCGGGAACTGCTTAAAATTGAGCCAGTGAAACGGGAAAAGATGGCTTCTTTAAGAGTCTTTGTAAAATATTTTCCTGCTCGGGAAACGGGAAAGTGCAGAAAAAATTGCCAGGATTTCGGGAAAGGGTCCCCCCATCGAGACCCCCTACTTCCGCTGACAGCGTTCCCGCTAGCCCATTTTAGAAGGGCGCAGTGCCCTTGGTGCCCTTTGCAGCGCCCCTGGTGTCCTTTCAGCGCCCCTGATGCCTTTTGCACCCTCCATGCCCTTGGCATCATCTTTCCTGTCCTCAGTCTATATATTAAGATCGTATGTGGTCATTTTGAAAGTTACAAATCGGCAAATGTAAATCAATCATCTATTTATGGCCTCAGTAATTAGTGTTTAAATAGTTGTAACAGCTGATTGACCTGTCATTTTATGGTAATTGTCCAAATAATAACCTTATTACACCTTTCCTGTTAATTAAAGAATTGTCTGAGCCGTTAATTAACCCTATCGGCAATTTACCATGTCAGCCATTTATCTGTGCTTATCTGTAGTAACTCTTTCTGTCACATGCAGACAGCAGTAAATGAGTTAAACTTTGCATATAGAATTCTTTTTGTTTTATTTACAATTCTTAAATGATTCAGAACATCTCAATGCAAAATGATTTACCCTGTTCTATATTTAGATTATTTTATATACCACACTGGTTGTGGCTGTGAGTTATTTCCCTTTAATTTTTCATCTGAAATATTTCAATTTTGTTCCCCTTTTACAGCCATACTTCTATTTTTCTAAATATGATTGATAGTAAAAAATTATTCTGCATCAATTTTAAACATAAAGCAAACAATAACAAACATCGTTTTTTATTATTTGCAAATCATTATTCCTTTTATTAGGTAAATTGTATTATCTTCATATTATGATATTAATTTTCAATTCATTAAATTCAGTAGTATGAAATTAATTTTGTCATTCAGATTAATAAAATGATTGAAATTGTGAAACCACCCATTGCAATTGAAGTTAATACCAATAAAACTCAAGTATAGTCTAGAATCAAAACAACACAGTAACCCAGTTACCTTTTGATACACCTTGTGAATTTAAAATTACCACACTGAAGTGCCCTTTCCATATTATGATATAAAATGTTTGATAATCATTTGAGTACTGGCATCTGCATAAAAAAAAAACTCTGATTGCCTTGTGGTTCAACCCTACAGTTTGCTCTTGGAAATTAATGTACCTTCAAAAAATGGGAAAATATTTGACAATGGAACAGAACTTAATCTTGATCTATCTCAAAAGTAACATGGTTACACTACTAACATATTACCAGAATACAGAATACAGAATTTTATTTGCTAAATCAAGGGCCCACAGGGGGCATATATATTACAATGATTACAACAATAATAATAATATATAAAAGAAACACCATCATATACATATATGTATAAGAGGACACAGGAGGGGATTCTTTAACAGGCTAACAATCTTAAACTTTCTCCAAAACAGTTAACAACCTGTTGAAAATGCCCAAACCACATTTACTGAAAAGGTCTTACCCCCCTCCCCCCCAAATATATATGAATGTATTTTGTTGATATAATAAAAGATAGTGTTTTGTAAGCCTTATAAATTATCAATCATCGCACTTGAGTGCCCTTTTCCTATTTCAGTCAGCGCGCTGAAGTGCCCTTTTCAGGACTCGCGCCCTGCCCCTTTTAAATCCTAGCTGGAACACTGCCTGATTGTCGATCATTAAAACCACAGGATACAATAATTGAACCATTATATTTATGACACGTGTAATCAAGTTCATAATTATACCCCCCACGAACGAAGTTCAGGGGGGTATATAGGAATCACTCTGTCCGTCTGTCCGTCTGTCTGTCTGTGATAGCCACAAATTTTTTCGTAACAGTTTTCTCAGTAACTACCAATCACTGCCACTTGAAATTTTGTATGCAAGTTTATAACCATGTCCCATACCGCAAGTAGCGATTTCAGTTTTGTCGGACATCTACTTCCTGTTTACGGACTTAGTTAATTTGCGAGATCTTTTGTCAATAATAGAGACTTTTCGTAACAGTTTTCTCAGGAACTACCAATCACTGCCACTTGAAATTTTGTATGCAAGTTTATAACCATGTCTCATACTGCAAGTAGCGATTTTAGTTTTGTCGGAGATCTACTTCGTGTTTACCGACTTAGTTAATTTGCAAGATCTTTTGTCAATTATAGAGACTTTTCGTAACAGTTTTCTCAGAAACTACCAATCACTGCCACTTGAAATTGTGTATGCAAGTTTATAACCATGTCCCATACCGCAAGTAGCGATTTCAGTTTTGTCGGACATCTACTTCCTGTTTACCGAGTTAGTTAATTTGCGAGATCTTTTGTCAATTGTAGAGACTTTTCGTAACAGTTTTCTCAGTAACTACCAATCACTGCCACTTGAAATTTTGTTTGCAAGTTTATAACCATGTCCCATACTGCAAGTAGCAATTTCAATTTTGTCGGACATCTACTTCCTGTTTACCGACTTAGTTAATTTTCGAGATCTTTTGTCAATCGTTGAAACTTTTCGTAAGTTTTCTCAGTAACTGCTCATCACTGCAACTTGAAATTTTGTATGCAAGTTTAGAAGGATGTCCTATACCGCTAGTAGAGATTTCAAGATTGCTGAACATCTACTTCCTTTTTAACAACTTAGTTAATTTTCGAGATCTTTTGAGCAAATTTCAGATTTTTCAGTATACAGTGGAATTGTGCAATTATAATTTTTTTTTGTTACAAATTATATCAGGTATCTTCTACTCCAATGGGGAGTGGGGGGTATCGTTTTG
>MJUU01020650.1:17037-32126 GCA_002080025.1 Modiolus philippinarum
CATTTTTATCTGTTTGAACATGTATGTATGTATTCATGTATGTATTTATAGATATGAATGTTTGCATGTAGGTCATTTTTATGTATGTATGTATCAATGGAAGCATGTAAGTAAGTAATTATGTATGTATGTATGTATGTATGTATGTATGTATGAACTTGTGCACGTACCTATGTATGTATGTATGTATGTTTGTATGTATAGAAAACAGAAGGGAAACGGGAAATGTGTCAAAGAGACAACGACTTAAAGGGGTGTTATAACAACTCAAAGCCAAAATAAGATCTTCAATGAACGGTGAGGAAAGCGCATATCCAACGGCAGATCGAATGTATGTTTGTATACATGTATGTATTTATGTTTATTATAATTGATATATGAAATCATATGTTCGTATGCTTGCATGTATGTATGCATGCATATGAGTATGTTTGATTGTATGTATTTATGTCTTATGTATGTATGTGTGCACATGCATTTGTGTTGATAATATGAATGCTAAAACACGCATATGTATACACATGTATATTTGTGATAGCACATGTACATCTGAACAAGAACATATGCAACTGTTTCCAAATGTATATATTTATGTTTGTATATATAAATGTATGTATGTTTGTTTGTTTGCAGGTAGGAAAGTATGTAAGTATGTCTGTATGCTTGTAAATATGTAATTATATATGTATGCTTGTGTGTATGTATATATGTATTAGGGTATGCTTGTATGTATGTATGCGTCGATGTATAAATGTTTGTGTGTTTCAATGTATGTATGCACACATGCATTTTGTGTGGATAATATGAGTGTTTACACAGGCATATGTATACTTTTATATGTATATATGTGATAAACCACGCATATCTGCCCAAAAACAGAGCCAACAGTTCCCGTAAGTATGTATGTATGGATGTATTAATGTATGTATGTATGTATGTATGTATCTATGTATGTATGCATGCATGTATGTACGTATGTGTTAATGTATGTATGTTGGTATGTATGTAGATATGTATGTTTTTATGCATGCATGTGTCTCTTTTGTATATTGAGATAGGCATATGATATGATTAGTATCTATGTATGCATGGATGAATGTATGTGAGTATGTATGTAGTTATGTATAGGAAAAATGAAAGGATATGGAGTGAATGTACATGTGACAAAAACGCACACGATACATAGAAAACTCCAGTTTATCAAGGACAGGGCTTTTATTCCTGTCTACATCTTGATGTCGCCTGAAGGTCTTCAACTAGAGGTGAACAATATTCATCCCCTCAAGCGAGATCAAGAAGGCCCCTAGCGTGCACTTAAGCGGTATTCTTGACAAAAATTATATCAAGGTCACTCCCTTGCTCCCCACCCGCCATGGAGTGCCAACTTGGGTATATATGTATGTTGATATGTATATCATATTTGTATGTATGTATGGGTGTGAAATAATGCATTTGTGTGCATAATACGAGTGTTTACACACGCAGTTGCATACACATATACATTTGTTTGTCATAATACACGTACATGTATACAAGAATATATGCAACTGTTTCCACAAGTATGTATATACATGTATATGTTAATGTATGTATGTATTTTGTATGTATGTATGTATGTATGTTTGTTTCTATGTATGCATGTATGTATGTATATTGAGATGGATATATGATATGTATGTATGCATGCACAATATAGCTGAAATATTGCTGCAGTTGGCGTAATCAATCGATCAATCAATCAACAAACATCTGTACAAGAACATATGCATCTGTTTCTACATGTATGTCTCTGTATATATGCATGTATGTATCTCTCTGTGCTTGTGTGTGTGTATGTTTGTTTTTACATATGTATGTTTGTATATATGTAGGGCATGTATAAAGTCTCCCAAACAAAGTTTGGGGAGACTTATTGTTTTTACTCAATTCTTATTTTTCTTGTTCTTCTAGTCTTTCCACCAATAATTTGTCCGACCATTTTCTCTGAAACTTATGATCCGATCTTCACCAAACTTCACAGGAAGATGAATCCCTATCCCGAAAGGTGCAAACAGGTTTTGGAATTTTCAAAATGGCACCGGTGCCATGGAAACAGCAAAAAAGTGGTAAAATGAAAGTGCTCAGAATTGGATGAAACTTTACAGAAAGGTTAATTAGGACACAGGGAAATGGTTTATGGTCTCCGAGACTTCAAATTGCCATCGGTTGCCATGGTAACTGAAAAAAGATGGGAAAATGAAAGTGCTCAGAATTGGTTGAAACTCTTTATAGATAGGTTACTTAAGGTGTGGGAAATGGGGTTCTGGTGTTCAAGACTTCAAAGTGGCGATCGTTGCTGTGGAAACAGAAAAAACATTTGATAATTCAAGATGCCCAGAATTGAAGTAAACTCAATAGACAGCTAGGTTGCACAGGTTTTGTGGAAGTGATTTGTAACCCTGATTTTTATATCAGCATCCTGATACAGTTATAAATTTTTATTCTTGTTCTTCTTCTACCTCGAAATTTCTCCGACCATTTTCTCAGAAACTAATGGTCGGGTCATGACCTAACTTCACAGAATGATGGATCCTTATACCGGAAGATGCACAGGTCTTGGAATTTTCAAAATGGCACCGGTTGCCATGGGAATGGCAAAAAGGCGGGAAAATCAAAGTGATCGGAATTGGATGAAAATGTTTAAGAACGTTGCTCTGGACATGGGTATTAGGTTTCTGGTGTCCAAGACTTAAAAATGGCACCGGTTGCCATTGAAACGGCAAAACGGTGGGAATATTGAAAATGCTCAGAATTGAATTTAACTCAACAGACAGGTTGTATGCAATGTGTTGAAATGATTTGTAGCCCGGATTTCTGATTTGGGACTTTGTTTGGGAGACTTTTGTATCAGCATCCTGATACAGTTATAAATTTTTATCAGTCCGCTTTCTTTCTTTATTGTCGTCCGGATGAACTTGTTGGAACCAGATCTCAGTGACTTTTGACCTAGAAATTTAAAACTTTGTAGGATGTTGGCCCCATATATCAAGTTGTGCCTAAGACAAAAACGTTTGCAAAGAGGGTTTATTAAGGGTACATTTGGGGGGCTCAAAAGGGGTAGGGTCTGCAATGTTAATCCTATGGGAAAATGAAATTTTGGATATTTTCACCCTATTTCTCACTGCGTCTCAAAAACTTGTAATACTAGCTTCATGAGCATTTATGTTGTATATCCACATGAACACTTGTGCATGTGCATACACAATTACATGTGTACATGTTTGTACACAATCTCATTTGTACACTGGTTTGCACATGTAAATATACATGAGCAAACAGACTTTATATGTACATGTGTATAATCGTCATGTAGCTGTGTTTTCACAATACAGATGAGAACATGTATGCACATATGTTGATGTTTGTACATTTTCACATGCATATACATGCGGGTTAAAATATGAATTGGCAGGTATTTAAACATGTGCACGGACATGCATAATTGAGAAGATATGTTAATTTGGACAAACCAACAAGTGTGTTCATATACTTGGATAATTGAAACTGCAATCGTACCTTTATCGAATCCAACATTTGTCCATTTGTTGAGTGTCCCATGTACATTTTCTCATACTTGTAGCAAATCGATATCATTATTAATATTTTGACATNTTTTTTTTTTTTTTTTTTTTTTTTTTGAAGGAGGTCTGAAATTTGGTTTAACGGATAAAAAGCATTTGGTTGACATGGAAATAAAACCAGAAACTTATTTGTTCGAAATATCATACAAACTGATTATAAAAAGAAGGAATTTTTAGAAATATGTATGACATAGTCTATAAGGGTGACTCCTGCCAAAATGTTTTTGTAAAGGTTCTGAAATTGGGTGCAATATGCAAACGAGCACTTGTGTGTCATGGAAACAAAACCATTAACATATTTTTTTTGTAGAAAAATTGATTTTTCTGATGAAAAAGGGGAATTTTGAGAAATATGTATTACATATGTTATAAGGGGAACCCCTGCCGAATTTTTCTTTGGAAAGAGGCATGAAACTGGGTGTACTGGACAGGAGAGCATTTGGTTGCCATGGAAACAAAACCAGAAACTTATTTTTTATTAAATCAGGTTTTCTGATAAAAAAAGAAGGAATTTTGAGAAATATGTATTACATAGCTTGAAATGGGAACCCGTGCCCATTTTTTTTTTCTGGAAAGGTTCTGAAATTGGATGTAATGGACAAAAGAGCACTTGTTTTCCATAGAAACTAAAACAGAAACATAATTTTGTGGTTAAAAAATTGATTTTTCTGATAAAAAAAAGGAATTTTGAGAAATATGAGATACATAGGTTATAAGGGGAACCCCTGCCCAAATTTTCTTTGGAAAGAGGTCTGAAATAGGGTGTACTGAACAAAAAAGCATTTGGTTGCCATGGAAACAAAACCAGGAACTTATTTTTATTTATTTTTTTTTTTGAAAACTCAGGTTTTATGATAAAAAAGAAGGAGTTTTGAGAAATATATATTACATAACTTATAAGGGGAACTCTTGCCCAAATTTTTTGGAAAAGGTCTGAAATTGGGTGTAATGGACAAATGAGCACTTGTTTCTCATGGAAACAAAACCATCAACGTATTTTTGTGTGGAAAAAATTGAGTTTTCTGATAAAAAATAGGAATTTTGGGAAATATGTATTACAAAGGTTATAAAGGGGGAACCCCTGCCCAATTTTTTTTCTTGAGGGAGTTTCGTAATGCCTTGAAATCTGATATGGGAGTTCGTTTGGGAGACTTTTGTGTTTCGCTTGCGAACACAGTTATCACTTTTTATTATTATACCGCACGCAACAAAGTTGCGGAGGGTATATAGTTTTTGACTGGTCCGTTCTTCAGTCCGTCCGTCTGTCAGCAAGTGGGTACAACATTTGTCCGGATAACTCCTCCTACAGTTTTAAGCTAGGAAGTTTTTATGTTTTAGGTTGATTGTGCACATATCAAAGATGTGCATGGTTCTTTGATTTTGTTTTTTGATAATTTTTTTCAGAAAACAATACATTGTTGAAGTTTGTCATTTTTATTCATTACATTGCATATAGGGTACATCGTTTGTCCGGATAACTCCTCCTACAGTTTATAAGATAGGAACTTTTTATTTTGTAGGTTGATTGCGAACATATCAAAGATGTGCATGCTATTTCGATTTTGATTTTTGCTTCTTTCTGATGAATATATGCATTGTGCAACTTTGTTATTTTTAGGCGAGATAATGCTTATAGGGTGCATCATTTGTCCGGATAACTCCTCCTACAGTTTTTAAGTTAGGAATTTTGTATTTTGCAGGCTGATTAAGCATACATTGAACATGTGCATGAAATTTAGAGTTTTATTTTTGCTCATTTTTTTACAAAAATATACATTGTTGAACTTAGTCATTTTTTGGCGAGATAATACTTATAGGGTACACCATTTACGTGTATACTTTCATATGCATATGTATGCATGTACAAACTCATCTATGCAAGTACATTATCATGCACATATATACATCTGCATATAAATGAATATGTATTCATGTGAATACATATGAATACACATGCACATATTAGCATGTTTATACAAATGCACATATGTTTATGTGCATATATATGCACATGGGCATACACATCCACTTATGTATACATGCATACACATGGACGTATGCACATGTGTATATATACACATATGGAACATGTGTATAGACATATGCACCTATTTACACGTGCAAGCACATGCACATGTATTCAAGTGAAATTCAAATAAATCTATTCAATTCCATGCAATTGCACATACCTTCATGTGCATGCAAATCCAGATATGTAAATGTGCATACACATGCATATGTATGCATGTGCATACAAATACATATGTGTGCATATACAGACACACATACATATATTAACATGTTTATTTATATGTACATATATACATGTGCATACATATGTACATAAACATGCACATATGTACATGTGCATACACATGCACATATGTACATATGCATACACATGGATATATGTACATGTGAATATATATTCGCCTATGTACATGTGCATTCACATATCCACTTGTATACATGTGCAAGCACATGCACATCTATTCTTATGCATACTATTGCCAATACATTCATGTGTATGCAAATGCATATGGGTACATGCGCATACACATGCACATATGTACAATACATTTAATTATGGGTACATTTGCATAGATATATACACATACTTATATACAGACATGCACATTTATACATGTGCAGACGAATTCACATTTGTACATGTTCACACACATGAGCATTTATGTAGTATATCCACATGAACACTTGTGCATGTGCATACACAATTACATGTGTACATGTTTGTACACAATCTCATTTGTACACTAATATACATGAGCAAACAGACTTGATATGTACATGTGTATAATCGTCATGTAGCTGTGTTTTCACAATACAGATGAGAACATGTATGCACATATGTTCATGTTTGTACATTTTCACATGCATATACATGCGGGTTAAATATGAATTGGCAGGTATTTAAACATGTGCACGGACATGCATAATTGAGAAGATATGTTAATTTGGACAAAACAACATGTGTGTTCATATGTGCAATCGTACCTTTATCGAATCCAACATTTGTCCATTTGTTGAGTGTCCCATGTACATTTTCTCATACTTGTAGCAAATCGATATCATTATTAATATTTTGACATATCATCATGTGTACTCATACACTTGTATGATNTTGGTGCAAGATACAGATTTGTCTATCCCTGCTTACTTCCAAATTCTCTGAATAGCTTTATTAGCCGTCCTCCCTGAGATAGGATGTAAAGATACTACGATTAGTGTCGACTAAAAAGTTCGGAATTCTTCTTGCCATTGTTGTAAATTTTTGTAGCATGGTATATGCTTCTTTACTGAGGGAGAACATTACTGGTCCCTGCGCAGCACTTTTATGCGCAGGAATCTACAATCAAAATATATAATTCATGAAAATTTTGTTTCAAATTGTTAATTCCAAGCGGTAATTGGCTACAGTGTTGCATTGTAACCTCACTATAGTAGCCCTTTACCGCAGTAGACTAGCCGAATATCGCAGCGGTAAATGGTAAATGGGGACCTATGAGCGGTATACGGCTACAGTGTAGGATTTTTACCGCATTATAGTAGCCCTCTACCGCTGTAGAGTAGCCGAATACCGCTGCGGAAAATGGTGACTTAAAAGCTATATATGGCTACAGTGTAGGATTTTTTCCGCACTACTGTATGCCTATACTGCAGTAGAGAAGCCGAATACCGTTGTGGTTAAATGTTCCATAAACGCTGCAGGATTTTTACTGCGATATAGTAAAATCTGCTGTGAAATCGTAGCTAAGTTTTTAGTTTCTGAAAAGCTACAATGTTGCGAAAAACATTAATTGAATTTAATTTAACCATTACATACTTAAAGATATGACGTGGAACATGCAGTATATGTGTGCATACACATGTGCTTATCTACGTGCATATTTCTATGTATGTATACACTTTTGTGCATTTTTTCGCACACTTCCACAGACATGTGTTTTTGTGTGTACAAACATGTGTTTTGTTAACACACGTGCGTATATACAAAAATACATGTATGCACATATACAAACATAAATTTACATACACAAAAACATTGATATTTACACACTTAATAGCATATGTGTACAAACAAATGTATGTACAAACATAAAACATGTGTCTATGTATGTACACATCAAAACTTGTTTATGCACACATAAACACATATTTGTACACACATGAACACACATATGCACTCATGAACACAAATGTGTATAAAGATAAACACATGTCTGTGCTAACATATGTGTAAACACATCAACATATGAGTGTACACAAATAAACATATAAACATCTGTGTGTATCAATATAAACACATAAACATATGTTTGTGCATATACACACAAATGCATGCACATACATAAAGACATATAAGAGCACACATAAGAAAAGTGTCTTGATGTGTGCATACACAGAAACATATATGTCTAAACATATGAGAGCATGTGTGTACACCCATTAACACATGTATGTCAACACATAAATTCACGTGTTAACACAAAAACATGTGTGTACAAATATTAACACATGTGTAAACTTGCATATATGTTAACACACGTGTGTACTTGCATATATGTAAACATACGTGTGGACATACATAAACACTTGCTTGAACATATGTGTGTTCATATAGACTTTTTCAGAAAAAAAATCGTGGGGGCCGCCATCTTGTTTCATTCGGAACACCAACATCCGACTTAGGTAGACCTAATTGACCCAACTCGGGCTTTATCGATTACTTCATTACTGAATGGTACCGCACAGGTAGGGTTATTAAATTGTTAATTACCTGTTTATTCAACAACCAAGACGCATGTTAATAGAGTCATTGAAAAGATCAAAGATATCATAATAGTAACAAATAAGTTTCAAGGCAGATATTTAATATTTTTGCGTAGTTATATTTTTTTGAAAATGTGCAATTTGTAGGTACCGTATAGGTACCGTATATTTACGGGATGTACTCNATCATCTTTCCTGTCCTCAGTCTATATTCTAAGATTGTATGTGGTCATTTTGAAAGTTACAAATCGGCAAACATTTGTAAATCAATTATCTATTTATTGCCTCAGTAATTAAGTGTTTAAATAGTTGTAACAGCTGATTGACCTGTCATTTTATGGTAATTGTCCAAATAATAACCTTATTACACCTTTCCTGTTAATTAAAGAATTGTCTGAGCCGTTAATTAACCCTATCAGCAATTTACCATGTCAGCCATTTACCTGTGCTTATCTGTAAGTCTTTCTGTCACATGCAGACAGCAGTAAATGAGTTAAACTTTGCATATAAAATTCTTTTTGTTTTATTTACAATTCTTAAATGATTCAGAACATCTCAATGCAAAATGATTTACCCTTTTCTAAATTTATATTATTTTATATACCACACTAGTTGTGGCTGTGAGTTATTTCCCTTTAATTTTTCATCTGAAATATTTCAATTTTGTTCCCCTTTTACAGCCATACTTCTATTTTTCTAAATATGATTGATAGTAAAAAATTATTCTGAATCAATTTTAAACATAAAGCAAACAATAACAAACATCGTTTTTTATTATTTGCAAATCATTTTTCCTTTTATTAGCTAAATTGTATTATCTTCATATTATGATATAAATTTTCAATTCACTAAATACAGCCATTTGAAAATAATTTTGTCATTCAGATTAATAAAATGATTGAAATTGTGAAACCACCAATTGAAATTGAAGTTAATATCATTATAACTCAAGTACAGTCTAGAATTCAAACAACACAGTAACCTAGTTACCTTTTGATACATCTTGTGAATTTAAAATTACCACACTGAAGTGCCCTATATAAAATGTTTGATAATCATTTGAGTACAAAAAATGTACTGGCATCTGCATAAAAAATACTCTGATTGCCTTGTGGTTCAACCCTACAGTTTGCTCTTGGAAATTAATGTACCTTCTTTGTTTTTATCTGTTACTGTTTTTGCCATGTCTTTGGACTTCGATTTTTGTAGTCATCGCTTCCCTTGTTCCTTCGGTATTCTACTGCCGTTGTTTCAAAAAATGGGAAAATATTTGACAATGGAACAGAACTTAATTCTTGATCTATCTCAAAAGTAACATGGTTACACTACTAACATATTACCAGAATACAGAATACAGAATTTTATTTGCCAAATCAAGGGCCCACAGGGGGCATATATATTACAAAGATTAAAACAGAGCACATACATGTATATTTAACAACAATAATAATAATATATAAAAGAAACACCAGCATATACATATATGTATAAGAGGACACAGGAGGGGATTCTTTAACAGGCTAACAATCTTAAACTTTCTCCAAAACAGTTAACAACCTGTTGAAAATGCCCAAACCACATTAACTGAAAAGGTCTTACCCCCCCCCCCCCCCTTAAATATATATGAAAGTATTTTGTTGATATAATAAAAGATAGTGTTTTGTAAGCCTTTTAAATTACCAATCATCGCACTTGAGTGCCCTTTTCCTATTTCAGTCAGTGCGCTGAAGTGCCCTTTTCAGGACTCATGCCCTGCCCCTTTTAAATCCTAGCTGGAACACTGCCTGATTGTCGATCATTAAAACCACAGGATACAATAATTAAAAACCATTATATTTATGACACGTGTAATCAAGTTCATAATTGCTACTGATTGTCATAAAGTGACTAATTGGATTATATTAATCATCGTATAATACACTGTGATGTATGTAGAAGCGGAATGTACGCCACAAGGTGGCTGAAGCGAGCTGCGCTCTTTATGAACAACCTTTAAATAAATTGGAAATATATATATCAAATGTGCTCGGCCACCTCTTCTTATTCTTTATATATTACATTAGTTATACACAAAACGATGTATCATACTCACTCTCACTATCAGTCATGTCAGTCAGGGCACAGGAGTCTGAAATTCTATCAATATTTCATTTCAAGTTGAAGGACGAAGCCCACACAATGTAGTTTGACGAGTGGAACGAACAGGAGTGGAACGGACAAATTTCAGTTTTTCATTTCAGCACTTTTGCAGCTTATCAGACATAACCATTCAATTGCCTCCAGTCCATGTTTGTAAAAGTTTGTATTTTTCAAGTCGGAATGGATTTTAACAGTGATCATACTAATTATGTCTGTAGTAGACCGAGTTTGTTATGGTCCGAGTTTGTGATGGTCCGACTTTGTGTAGTCCGAGTTTGTTATGGTCTGGGTTTTTCATGGTCCGAGTTTGTTTTGGTCCGAGTCATCAGGGAATCGCCAATTTGATACAAAATGCTCACATACTTGCCAACATATTTTAGATAGAATTCCTGACATTACAGCGAGTGGTCTTGGCACCCCTTAAGGTCCTCAGTGATTCAAGGGCAAAGCCCCGAGCTGAAAATGATTTTAGAGGAATTTGAGGGGTTCCAGAGAGCTTAAATGCCACTTCAATGATGTTGATTTTAATTGATAGAAAACTCATCCTGAATAAAGCAGGTAGAGTTATTTATGGGATAAATTTTACGTTGTACACACATTTTTATATATTCAACGCTTTAAAAATTGGTTTCAATGTAGTTTTTTTTTTTTTTTAAACGAAGACTTTTCATTTTTTTCTTCCCGTAAAAAGAAGAAATCCTGGAGAATTCTGGAGGTTTGGCATAAATCCAAGACATTTCAANTTTTTTTTTTTTTTTAACGAAGACTTTTCATTTTTTCTTCCCATAAAAAGAAGAAATCCTGGAGAATTCTAGAGGTTTGGCATAAATCCCAGACATTTCAACAACTTTCCCATCTTTCCCGAATCCCGGAAATAGCTTGAAAATTCCAGACAATCTGGGAGAATTCCTGAGTGTTGGTTGTATGTGCTCACTCAAAATATAGGAGGGCGGCCCTTTCTCAGGATGTCAGGCAGGTCGAGATTAGATGTTATTAAGATAGTTATTTTTGTTTTTTTATGATTTAAGTCCAGGATTTAGCCTGGATTTTGGGTTTCATCAGTTCAGGATTTAAAAAAAATTTATTCAGGATGCCAGGATGAGACCCACTCCGGCTTGATCCCTCTTATAATAGATCAATATAAATTAGTTTGTTTAGAAAGTTTCCTCTATGTCAATACTTTATAGTGCATGGCTTAAGCAGCATTTTCTGAAGGATCAATTTCAGAAACAGAAATGAGGCAAGAAAAGTTGTTTCTATTGATCTAAAAAGATAGAATTTGTGTCAAATTGGCAAAAAATCCAACATCCAATAATTTTACTGTATGGAATAATTACCCATTCAGGATATCCTAATGTGGGTAGAATATTCTGTTTGTTAGAGTCTGCCTTACCTGTTTGAGACATTAAGATTTTCTAAGGGTATTTGGATGAGTGAGACATAGAATCACAGAAACCCAAGGGTAAGATTTCAAGTCTCTCAAGAAGCTTGTGAATTCCAATATGATTGCAATCTTGCACCAGGGTGTCTTTTATTCTTGCCTCCTACTTACACTTGTGTTTGACTTTTTTCATCTAACATATATATTAAAATCCATATATTGTCCCCATTTTGTCTGTTTATAAAAGGAGTTTTGTCCCTATTTGTTGTGTTTATCATGTGTTTATACAAGGAGTTTTGTAACAAGACAATATCTGGAATATATACCTGAGTGCAACATATCTTTTACTTCAAATGATATAACAATTTCATAATGCCTAGACTTAAGGTAGTTCGAGCCTAATAAAAATATCAGACAGATTTTTTTTTATTTTAAGATATTTTGTAGGTCTAAACTTATATACATTGTATTCCTAAAGTAAAATAAAAAACCGATCATTGTTTCCTGTTATCTGGCTTTAAAAATCAGGACAAATTGGATATTTTTCAGCAACATTTACTAAGAATATGTAGGGAGCTTAGCTTTCATATTTTCATGTGAAATAAATATCAGACAGATTTTTATGTTTTGAAATTTTAGAGAGATATACTACAATTATCTGTTGATCTGAAAAAATCTATATGTCACTGTTTGATTTTTAAAGAGAGATATTTTATTTAGTTTACAACAAAGAAAGTATTTACTGCAAAAGGGAGATAATTTGCGGGAAAATGAATGATATTCACAATGAAAAGCCTGAGAAAAGAACATTCTGGCTTGAAAATCGTGTCAATTCCACATCCGACATGATTTTCCAATATGATCCAATCAAATGGGCTGTGTATAAGTGTCCATCTACCGTAATACACTTACGATCAGAATGAGAACAGAATGTGAGAACAAAATGAAAACTACAGTACTACAAGGGCATTCAAAGATCTACTCCTCTGAAACTACTAGGCTAATTAAAATCAAACTTTACTTAGTCATATTTGTGATTTTTATTTTTGTTTCTCAGTTGGACCCTTTAAAAAAGTTGACCATATCCAATATGGTTGCCATCAGGAAATATAGTTGAAGTTTTGGTCCCCTTGGAAAAGACATTCAAAGATCTTCTTTTCAGACACTACCAGTCAAATTATAACCAAAAGTAGTCACAGATCCTTAGCTGATCCCTTCCAAAAAATGAACAGGTTATTTGGAAAATGTCTTTTTATAAAGCCATTTTGGGAAATTTTATATCAACAAAATACATTTTGGTGGTCAAAAATGGAAATGTTGGGAAATTTGCATGATTTAGAAATAATTTTCATTGGGAAGGGTCCTTTTATCAGACCTTACTAAATGCTGGATAAGTCCTTCTTTTGAAAGGATCTTCAACAAATCATTGCAGTATAGTTCAGTCAAATTTGCATCCCTAGTTTCACAGCAGATGATGAATATAATGATTTTCCCAGTGGTTCCAATGTTAAACTATGCTTCACACTGTTGTCTTTTTTTGTTGGGTTGGATTGAAAGGAACATTTGAAGGACCTCTTAAAACATCATTCACAGTAAAGTTGGTTGAATTTGCTTCAGTGCTTTCATAATAGGGTCCAATGTCAAATTGTTAAGCACTGGCAGCCATCTTTTTTGTAAGATCCAATGTCAAACTGTAAAGCACTGGCAGCCATCTTTAGTGTAAGATCCAATGTCAAACTGTTAAGCACTGGCAGCCATCTTTTTTGTAAGATCCAATGTCAAACTATTAAGCACTAGCAGCCATCTTTTTTGAAGGATCCGACCAAAATCAGCAGTCATTTCTCATTCAATAATAGTGAACGGCAGATATAACTGATAAGATGATGAAAATGACTTTTTTGCCAAAGGATCCAATATTAATGCTGAACAATATTCCCAAATTGTTGCCATGTTTTTATCAGATCAAAACAATAGTGATAGATTCAGATGAAATTTCATAATCAGTCACAGTTACAGTTTGCCAACTAATCATACAATAATAATCAAAACAACCATTTGACAGAGTACAAAATGAAAATGAGGGTTTTAAGAATGGGAGAATTTGTATTTATAACAATTTTACAAGAGTACAAATTAGCTTTAATGTAAATCTGGATAACAAAATATCAATTTAAATATAATATTTACAAGAAACACATCAGACAACCGATAAATCATTAAGATATTTTTAGCCGAGTTGCGACGAAGTTGAACTCGGCTTATAATTTGATGAATGGTGTCTGGGCGTCCAGGCGTCTGGGCGTCCGGGCGTCAACTTTTGGTTTCCGCACGATATCTTGAGAACCACATGTCATATGTAAATGAAACTTTGCACAGACATGAGTTATGATTAGAGGAAGATCCCTATTGATTTTGGGGTTTGTGTGACAAAGGTCAAGGTCACAAATTCTCAAAATAGAACAAAAATTTGACTTATTCGTTTCCACACAATATCTCCAGAACCACATTACACATCCAAATGAAACTTGGCATAGACATTAGTTATGATTGGAGGAGGAATCCTATCGATTTTGAGGTCTGTGCAGCGAAGGTCAAGGTCACAACTTCTAAAAATGTAACAAAAATTAAACAGTTCAATAAAGCCTAAAATCACATGTTCGGTATCATTTGACAACAAAAATTGCTAAAAAAAATTTTATTGTTCATACAAAAGTAGTTTTTATACTGCTAGATCATTCAAATTCATTTTATAGTTCTAATTATGTTCACCAACACACTTTTTTTGGGTGTCAATAACTTAAAAATTAGGTTGAATGAAAAGTCAGAATTAAAAAAAAGGAGGTAATTAAACTAAGGGAGGTAATTATTTTAATATGAAGAAGTACTCAATATTACTAAATTTTTTTTTTTTGCAATGTCCAGTAAAAATAAAATCTACATTTGTGTATTCTGATTTTTTGTAAATTATTGATTTCAGCAATACATATTACCTAAAGTATAAGGGGAACCCCTGCTCAAATTTTTTTTGAATGGTGGTCTGAAATGGGTTGTAATGGATAGTGGAGCTTTCAGTTGCAATGGAAACCAAACCAGAACACTGAATCTTTGGAAAAAAAGTGTTCTGCTACATATTTTCCGTAACAATATAAATTAGATTT
>MJUU01020650.1:69264-82800 GCA_002080025.1 Modiolus philippinarum
GTTACATAGTTGTAGTACACCAACTGAAGATGTGCATGAAGTCATATGGTTGCTGCCGGAAATTTTGAAGGGGAGATAATTTGTCTTTGAATATTTTCTCGAAAAGGGGGGAGGACAAACCTTGTCAGCGCATGTTCTCCTAAACGGCTGCTTAGATTTTGATCAAATGTTACACAGTTGTAATACACCACCTGAAGATGTGCATGAAGTAATATGGTTGCTTTCTGTAAATTTGAAGGGGAGATAATTTGTCTGAATATTTTCTCAAAAAGGGGGAGGACAAACCTTATCAGCGCATGTTCTCCTACACGGCTGCTTGGATTTTGATGAAATGCTACACAGTTGTGGTACACCACCTGAAGCTGTGCATGAAGTAATATGGTTGCTTTCTGAAAATTTGAAGGGGAGATAATTTGTCTTTGAATATTGTCTGGCAAAAGGGGAGGACGAACCTTGTCAGCGCATGTTCTCTTAAACGGGTATTTGGATTTTGATGAAATGTTACACAGTTGTAGTATACCACCTGAAGATGTGCATGAAGTTATATAGTTGCTGTCCAAAATTTTGAAGAGGAGATAATTCTTCTTTGAATAATGTCTGGAAAAAAGAGGGAAGGTATATCAATGTGTCCATACTTGTATTGTGTCCACATTTGTACTGTGTCCACAAATGTATTGTGTCCACACACACTTAAATTTACACTTGCCATATTGATTCAGGGTTCAATTAGCGGGGGTATAACTGGCTGCCATTCAGCGACAGCTCTAGTTATCATAGACATCTATATAGACTTTGTGCTTATTTCTTTATCATGTGAACCGATAATTAAAATACACACAAAGAAATTTGCCGCAGCTTAAATCGCTGAATATATTTTGTTTTAAAAAAGACCCTTATAAAACATATATATACATTATGTATCATTTTCTAAATTTTTGCTGCTACTCTTAGTATATTTACCGAAATAATCAAAGTTCAAATAAAAATATTTTCCATAGACCTTAATGTTAATTTCACTCAAATTTTAAAGAAATTCTATGTGGGAGTGATTGATGAATGATTTACGAAAACCAACAAACCAGTGAAAAGACACCAAATGCATTGCCTATTGATTACTTATTTGCATATAGAGTGCTTGTTTGTTGTTTATTCGGATGGCCAATGAACAAACAGAATTTTGATTTGTTTACTAATTTACAGAAAAATGTTTAGGTAAATCTGAGAATAATTTTTTTCAGAACCAATATCCATGCAGTTACCATTTACTTTTATTAAAATAAATTTGTTTACAGGTAAAATGTTTTTGTCAACACTTTGTCAAGTAATTACATAATTAATTGTTTGCTTCGCAATGGAGATTAACTCCTGACCCACGTGTTTTGGTAAATCGATAGACCCCAGGGCATCATAACAATAAATACAGGTGTTCAGTTAACCAGGTATACTCCCTCTGTTTTTGACTCAAATTTTCTGTTAAAATAACATAGAAGGGTAATGGAAAACTTTTTAACCATTTGTTGTAAAATTATGGTAATGCATGGTATGAAGCGGCAAAGAGTTAGCTTTTCGTTGGTGTATGCCATGTCATCCTATAACATTTACTTAAAAAAATATTTGGAGAAAAGTCGCGGCAAATTTCGTTGTGGCTACTTTAGTGCTACATAAAAAAAAAAATTGTTGTCTTTATTTAATTATTACAATCTTGTTAAATATTTTGTTTTCTCTGTAGAATAAATATAAATGATTTATATCTAGTTTATTTAATTAACAATAACGATGATTAATGATTTGTCCCCTAAATAGGATTAAAATTTATGACAGTTTAATTATGTTTATATTACCTTAGTACATTGTATTATCAGTAATATTAACATTAGCACTTTTCACAATGTTAATCTTATTTACCTGTTGCAGTTAAATATAAATAACACATTCAATTCTCCTTAGAGGGGTACTGGCAATTGATCAATACGCTATATCCAAACAAAATGGCAGAGGGAATAGAGAAAACTACGAGCACCAGGAAAATAACTGTTTTTTGACATTGGAAAACAATACTTAACAATGCATTATAGAATACAAATGTAAACACGGGCATACATCAGTTTCAACATACACAGTTCGCATACATGCCACAACAAAGGTTTGACTCATATTTTCAATGCTGTTTGTGGTCAAAATTTTCATTATTCAGGTGCTGAAAAAATCTAGTCTTTTGAAGTTCGCATAGATAAAAGGCACCCCCTTTTGCTGGGAGGTTTCTGAGGGCAAAAAGGTGCATTTTATACACACCCAAAAAAGGTAACCCATTCACCCCAGATACTGCATATACGGGTCATGATACTTGGATCATTTAAAAGTGTCCAGCATGGCACTCCATACATCAGATTTGAAAAACTTTTGGGTTTTATTCTGTAGCTGAATTTAGTAACTGTCTATAATGAATATGATTACTTGTTGTTCAGACTGTTTTTAAAGAAATTACATCTATTAGAATGAGTCAAAGGAGACAAAAACAGAACTTTGGCAGTAATTAAAGGGATGGGTATCTTTAAAGCACACTTCAAACAGGTAAAAGAGCTATGATTAGCTCTTTTACCAGTTTGAAGTGTGCTTTAATGTGTAAATGTTGATGTTGAAGGAAAATAGTGAACATTTTGGATAAATGAAGTATGATATAATAATTAAACCAAAATACTTATTCCTTTTTTAATGTAAACAAGCTCTCTATTTTCTGTTGCTTTGCCTGTTTAAAAAAATAGATAAAAAATAACTCAATTTTTATGGATAATATAAATGTCACATACTAGAAAGAAAGGAGAAATATATGAAACAATGAAGAAAGCTAGTATGAAATGGATCTGGAATTTTAGAACTGATTTTCAACTGAAAAAAATTGAAAAAAAAAGATAATCATTTTTAAAGACAGATATGCTCTTCTTGTCCTTTATTTTAGGAAAGACATAATCTGGAATCAGTGGGGAAAATGAAAGATTTTGTAGCCAACAAATTAAGATCTTTAAAGGCACAGAAAGCATCATTATCTACCCGTAAGTGTATCCTAATGTCTACTCAGTAGTACTTCTGTTATATCTAGATGAGATCTATTCTAAGAAAGAGGAATTGAGATTTTTAAAGCTATTTTTAAGCAAAAAATTATACTCCCACTCAACGGCAAAGGGTATATTGGATTACAATGATAAGTCCACCATTCCTTCAAATATTTTTCATCACAAATTTTAATTTTCCACTTTGCCCGAAGGTAGCCTGGTAGTATTATTTTCCCATTGACGACAATAGTATGATTTTGCAATATTTCGCTACTTTCTAAATTTGATGAGGGTTCAAAAATTGTAGTTACCTAGAGGACTTTCATACAAGATTTAAAAAATAAATGCAAAACATCCGCATGCCTGTCTTGTTTTTGAGCTAGCCTCAGCTGAAGGAGGTGACCCCTGATTTTTACCCTTTGCCGCAGTGAAAAGACTAAATATTAAAAGACCCATGACAAATTTACTGTTATACTTATTGAAGAGCTTTTCCTATATTTAAGCATAATATACCGGTATGTATAAAAGCTTGAAGACATTTTGCTTTCTGGTATACCATACATTTATATGCAATCACAGACTTTAGTATATTTAGTTGAGTAGGATACACAATTTGGGCAACCTAGTGCCAGGAAATAATACTACCGTGCTACCTGAAGGGATTCATTTGAAATTTGGTATGTTGCTTTCTTGTAACGAGTTGTGCACTGTAAATGCTTTTTGTTGGTATAAGATATCAACTTACTGTTTGACTTGTCTTTAAAAATTTGGTACAAGTAGGGTTTGCCTGGCACAACAGCGCAAGCAATGTTTTGACTGCTGATAGGTAAAAGTGATTTAATATTGTTGGAAAATACAGCCTTGTAACTGGCTATAAGAAGTAGAAATTTGTTTGATAGGACTGTAGGTGTAAAGAAAGATTCTGTTGTATTATGTATATAATATTTTTGTCTGATTGTCACCTGTGATGAATAGTTGTGGAAGTGAGACATAGCAATCCAAATTCTGTTTTGGGCATTGTCAACAATTAGGTTTATATAACCCTTGAACAAAGTTTTTTTTAAAGGTTTCCTAAATTCAATAACTCTATAGTGAATCACTTGAAAATTGGACAGAGGCTACTTTATGATCAAAAGGTTGTATTCATGGCAATAATTTGCAAATTTAGTTGTAATGTTCAGAATTGTTGCTTAACTGGGCCTTTCCCCTCTCATTTAAATGTAATTTTCACACATACAGTACAAACAGCGGCATTCAGTTGAAAATCACTCAAATCCGAAGTCCATGAATTATGTGTGAAACTGGGTGAATGTCCGACATCAAACCCAACATTCACGGATATCACTGATAAACAGAGGATTAACTCACCTGCTGTTGTTAATTGTACTTGTCAATATTTATCTATTTGTGTATACGAAGTAATTAGGGCCCCGCATCGTGAAAGCTATTTTCAGGTTAGGAAGTGAACTTTTCTGTACAATAATCAACAATTTAAGAATTCTAAGATTTATGTAGTAAGCTAAAGATAATTCAGTTCAATATGTACAGAACCAGGATAAAATTCGTCTCTTGATATATCAACCACACTTAGACTTAGTTTGCTAGAAAAGAGAAACTTATTTGCAGGTGTTATATTTTAATTGTTCATGTATTATAGGGTTATAGAATGGGATTTTTCATATTGGTCCTGTATTATGTCCAAGGATAGTCGTATTGGGCCGAGGACAGCCGTATTGGGCCGAGGCAACGCCGAGGCCCAATACGGCTGTCCAAGGCCCAATACGACTGTCCGAGGACATAATACAGGATCAATGTGAAAAATAACATTCTATGACGCCTTTATTAAATAGTTATGTAAAACTATACACTATCAATTCAATGGCAGCAAAATGGGCAAAGTACTTGTCAGTCAATTTTCATGTTTACTTTTCAGTTTATTTTCATGTATTTCTGCTATTGGAAACAGTCTCTAACATGTGTAAATTTGACTTGTCACTGTGTTTTTCATGTATGAATAAAGAATTTGAATGACGACATGGATAAGCATAATTTGAGATGTCCGTCATCCACGCAAATGACTCCAGTTCAAATAGCGAGTGATGGTTACCTGAAAAAGATTTGACACATTCCCCGTTTCCCTTCTTTTTTCTATTACTTNGTTGTCATTGATGTCCTTGAACTTCTGCAAATTGAGTGTAGAAATACGAAATCGGATCCCGGAAATGAAACTGGATTTCCGTTTTAAAATAAATCGTAATAAAAATGAATGATTGATTTACATTGTAACTGTCTGGCAGATTATTCACATGGAATTATGTTCTGTTCATGATATTGCCGCCATTTTGTTGAAGAACGTAATGAACCGGAAGTCCGTATTGGGCCTGGCCGTATTGGGCCAGTAAACCCATATTGGGCCAGTAAATCCATATTGAGCCAGTAAATCCATATTAGGCCTGCTTGGCCGTATTTGTCCAGTAAACCTAACTATATTTGCTCTAAACATTTTGTATTGCATAGACAATTTTAATCATATTTTACATAACTATTTAATAAATATGATTATGAAGCAACCAATTCATTTCACTGTGGTTATAATACCTCGCCCACAATACATTTGCAGAATTAAAATAAATGAAAAGGAGTATTTCCCCAAAAAATCCGAAGCAGAATGTTAATTTTAAAATCTTTTCATAAACAAATGTTGATAATTTGGTACAAAGGAAGTGACTGCCTATTGCGGGGCCCTCCTGCGTTCAGCAGTACCTCTAGTTATGTCTAAGTACAGTATGATTTTGGAAAAGCTTGCTTTTCATACTGTAGTCGGAAGATCGAGAGGATATTTAATAAAAATATATAACCTTATGCGTATGGCAGAAAATAACTTAAAATTTGTATGAACATTGTGAATTATGTTACTGCCAGAACTCAAAGTTGTTAAATATATAAAATAATTTGTGAGCTATTAAATAATTTACATGGACATCAGCTGTAATTTGGTTTTGTTGGGTCAAGGTAAATCTTTTTGAATGAAGAGCTATAAAAAGCACGCTATAAATAACTTTGAAAAATAGCTTCAGAAAAAAATCTATATTCACAAATTCTTGCTTGGAATATTTCAGTATTCAGTTCCAAGAAATACTTAAAATATTCCATAAAAGCATTTAATTTTTTTTTTTTTTCACAATGTCACGCTCAACAGATGGTGAAATTCTTTATCGAGTAAGATAAATTTTTCATTTTTTTACCTTAACATCTTCATAAATGTGTTTTATCTGAAAGAGCTTTCCAATAGTATGAATTTGTTTTTGTTGAAATTAATAATTTAACAATCCTGAAATGCCTCGGTTAATATTTTAGAAGAGACCACCCCCTTTGTACTAGATCCTTTGGCTCCTATTTTTGTCACAAACAATATATGTCAGTGCCTATTTTTCAGGGGAATCCTCTGAAGCGGTATTTTGATTGGTCATAAAAATAGAAATTCCATGCTTCAATTTCGTGCAACCCGAAAATTCTAGCATGTCAGTATGAGAATCTACGGAGGCTTAAGTTTTGAAAGTAGACATGTTTAACTCACTATTCTCAGTCCAATGGAAATTAGGGAGATATTTTTACATAGGTATATGTTTCGTCCAAGCTATTCATTTGTCTTTTTTATTCGTGACAGTTATACAATTTTTGAAAGGGTGATCACACGAAAACCAGTCGTCATTTTCAGCATTGCAATGAGTTTATTTTCCTCTTGATACGTTTTAGCCTAAAACTTGAAAAATTGTAGCAAATAGGATACTAAAACTCCGACAATTCTGGTGGAAGTCTGACTTTCATGGGCATTTATTAATTGACCCAACATCAAAGACAACTACCGACGATTTTTTGGGAGAAATTTCACTGAACATTTTGTCGGACAAACACCAACAATGCCTATGAATTCTGGTGTGACAAGGGTGAAAATTGTCGGACCAGTGTGATTTTTAACTTAATGTCTCTGCGTGTACTGTAGGATCATGTTATTTTGTGTACAGCTGTGATACACATACAAACAGAATGAGATCTCTGAGTTACTTTTTAGCTCACCTGGCCAAAGGCCATGTGAGCTTTTGCCATCACTCGGCGTCCGTCGTCCGTCCGTCCGTCCGTTCGTTAACTTTTTTTCAAAAATCTTCTCCTCTGAAACTACTGGGCCAATACTAACCAAACTTGGCCTGAATCATCACCAGGGTATGCTCTTTCAAGTTTGTGATTTTTATGTCCGTAGACCAAACAACATGGCCGCTGTTACTAAAAATAGAACATGGGGGTAAATTGCTTTTTTTTTGCAAATTACTCAAAACCGTTACAGATATCAAAAATCTGACATGGAGTAAAAATGATCAGCATGATGAGATCTACCAACTGTGCAATTTTGAAGAAAATCTGAAAACCCGTCTGGGAGTTATAGCCCTTTTTCCGTGAAATTTTCAAAATTTTTGCATTTTTAATTTTTATTTCAAAAACTGTAACAGATAGAGGTCAAGTGTAAATTGCAAAAATGTTCAGCATATCAAGATCTACCCACCCTGAAATTTTGAAGAAAATCCATAAACGCTTGTTGGAGTTATTGCCCTTTTTTCACCGAATTTTTTAAATTTTTGTATTTTTCATCTATTATTTCCATAACTATAGAAGATGCAGGTTAAGTGTAAATTGATGAAATGTTTGCCATGCTGTGGCGACTTCAAAACTGATGTTGAAAATTGTTCCTTGACCGCCATTTTCAAAATGGCCGCCAAAAAAGGTGGGAAAATTCAACATTGTCCTATTTCAATGAAATTTGGTTTCCAAATAGATCTTGATGTTGCGAGTTCAAAACCGGTGTTGAAAATTGTTCCTTGACGGCCATTTTCAAAATGGCCGCCAAAAAAGGCGGGAAAATTCAACATTGTCCGATTTCAATGAAATTTGGTTTCCATGTAGATATTGATGTTGCGACTTCAAAACCGATGTTGAAAATTATTCGTTGACCGCCATTTTCTAAATGGCCGCCAAAAAAGGCGGGAAAATTCAACATCGTCCGATTTCAAAGAAATTTGATTTCCAGATAGATATTGATGTTGCGACTTCAAAGCAGATGTTTAAAATTGTTTGTTGACTGCCATTTACAAAATGACGTCTCGACTTCAAAACTGGTGTCAAAAGTGGTCCTTAGCAAGAACATTTTTTATCAAAAAAGCCCAACAAAGAAATATAATAAAACATGATCAGACTTTAAAAACAGTTCAAGATTTTGGTGGTGTTCGACCTACGAAATTTTGAGAAACTGAAGATCAACTGTATAACTTACATTGTTACCTTGATTGTGGCAACTGAAAGCCAGGTGAGCGATACAGGCTCCTGGGAGCCTCTGGTTAGTCATCACATACTTAAATTATTTTATTAAATACCTTTTGTATTATATGACATCGGATAATGTAATGTTGTATAGAAATGTATCATGTTGATGAAGCAAGCCTCACATATACATTAGGTCATTTTGACCTCCTTTTTAAGCATCACTGACTTAGTTAAAATTTATTTTTTACATAATATCTTGTTATGAATTCTTATTAGAAATCATGCTTTTTTGGATTAATTTTTTTTTAGGAAAAACAATTATTTTCATGAATGGTTAGATTAAAAAAAAAAAAATTCCAATTTGTTAAAGACTAGCAATTTTTGATAAATTCTTGATTTTTTGGATTAATTCTAGTCTGACAAAGCAAATATTTTCAATGCTTTTATTTTAGTAAATAATTGATACCAATGCTTCTAAATTTCCTTAAAGACATGCAGTTTAAGGGGATTCTTATTACTAAACATGCTCTTTGGATGAATTTTATTTTCAATGATTAAATTTCAAACATATTTTATTCTAATTTTGGTATTACAATATTTTGATGATCAGATTAAAGATTTTTTTTCGAAACAGATTTTCTCCTCTGTCATTATGAATATGTACATTGTCCTCATGGTGACTTCAAGATGAAGAACAACAATAAAAGTGTCGTTCCATTATTTAGTTTTACCATGTATTTGTAGAGACTTTGTCTCATTTGCATTTTTTCCTTTTATTGGTTTATACAACACTAACAACATTTTATATGGCTACTTATTATATTTATAGATATTGGGGCATGTGAAGTGATTCTTGGAAAGAAAACAAAAGGAGATTTTGAAGAATATTTGCAAACTGAACACAGTGAGTTTGTTTTTTTATTCTATATATAAGTTTGTTATTTTAGGTATGCTTGATCTAGCCTTTTATCTTGTATTTCTTTTATATGTTTTATTCAACTTAATATTTCATATTATATTTGTAAAAGTTTTAATTGTTCAAGACAATGTCATGAACATGGGGTCCTCTTTGAGTCTCTTGTCTCCCTCCTTCAAAACTCTCTTGATTTTACAAGGGCTGATGTAAGCACCTTATTGCTTTCAAAATTCAGAACAATATGCACTATCCATTATCCAGCTCTCTCACTTCTAAGACCCATTTCACTTATTCAGAAAATACACCTCGGTTAATGTTAAAAAGTGTATAATTCTTGAAGAATGAAATATTCTAGTTCAGAGAAAATGAATCACAAACTTAAACCACATACATAAATGGTACCGTTAAAGTTTCACATACATTCACAGGACGAGACTTGCATAGCATGTTAAAATTCTAAATGTATTACTAATACCTTAAATGGAGGAGTGGAATTAATACTGGGTAGTAATTGACCTTGTGTGAGGGAGAATATATCAGCTAACTAATAACCAAGCAAAAATCAGGTAAGGGGGAATTCCAAAATCAAAAATAAAAAATCACGGCAATTCATATCTAACACTAGTTAAGACAGATTGACCAAAAAAATAAATAAACAAAAATGAACAAGAACGTCACAAAGCTAAAGCACTAGCTTTGTAAACTCCTACAAAAACTTGAGGTATCATTGGATGCTTCGGAAGGGTAAACATGATCTGCTCCACACATGGCACCCGTCACACAGCCAGCTTAAATTATATTGTTCAAAGATCTACTTTGTGACTGATTGGTCAGAGTCATTTTCTAATGCTTAGACAAACCAATTAAAATTCATGGTACATGTTACCTCTGTAACCCTCAAACAGTAACAAGATGAAAGCTTCTCTGTATATATATATTAAGTATTCGCACAATAACAAGGACAAATCAGTATCACAAATATTACCTAGGAAGACAAATCTAAAAGGTGACAGTGTAGTATTCAAGACAACACCACAAACCAAAGCATTGACAGTGTGAACTCCCACTAAAATTTGGGAGTAATGAAGACTTTTTCTCCCTTTGGGAATCATATTTCCATTTGACAATGCCATCAGGAAATGTGATTCTTTCAAGTTAACAGATCCTCATACCCCCACCCCACCCCTCAATATAGGGAAATAAAAAGATGTTGTTCTAACTTGTGCAGCATTAACAATATTTTTCAATAAAGCTTTATTTCTGAGTTTGAAGAATCATTTAATTCATTTCTTTAAGATTAAAGGAGAAAACTTCTTGCAATATTTATGAAGGAACATGCTAGTGTTGTAACATTGATCACATTAAGTCGTCTCCCTTTGATCAAATTATTTTCTTGTACATGTACAATAGTTCCTTTGTAACTTGCCTTTTATGTGTCTCAGTATAATGTTTTTTTCCAATCTTGTTATTATACAGCTTAAAGTCTACATAAGAAAATCAATTTCACTTGCCATTCAGTCTTCTTTGTCCTTTCATGTTTTTTTATGCCCCGCCACGAAGTGGAAGGGGCATACAGATTTACCCTTTTCCATCTGTACGTACGTACGTATGTCCGTCCCGATGTTAAGTTTTGCGTTTAGGTCCATATATTGGCAACCTCTTGTAGTATTTTTATAATATTACATCAGTACATGCAAATTGATTAGTACTTCCAGATTCACCAACAATTAGGGATCCATGACCTACATTTTACGCTTGAGTGACTTTTGTTAAATTTTCCGTTAAGGTCCATTTCTCAACAACTACACATTATACCAATATGATGTTTCATCAAATTGATTGCCTTGATGAGTACTACCCTAAACAACAGGTGGCTTTGACCTATATTTTACGCTTGAGTGACTTTTGTTAAATTTTGCATTTAAGTCTGTTTGTCATCAACTTTACATGCTATCACAATGTTGTTGCATCAGAATAAATCAATTTGATGAGTACTATCCAAATCGAGGCCAAGTTAGTGTCTTTGACCTACATTTTACGCTTGAGTGGCTTTTGGTAAATTTTGTGTTTTACATACTTTTCTCAACAACTACACAACATATTATGATGTTTCATTACATTACTTATCTTTTTAAGAACTACCCAAGTTTTGGACAATTTGTTGACTTTGACTTCCATTTTATGTTTGAATGACTTTGTTAAATTTTTACATTAGGCCCATAATTCAAGAATAATTTTATAACCTGACCAATATTTAATGTTTAAAAGACTTGAGTATGGTATTTTTGTTACTTTCCATTATTCAACAAAAGTTTATTGAACAACCATCTTTAATGATACTTCCTGATGATTCAGGATGACCGGGAACTAATTTTTATGCCTGATTGACTTACGTTATCTATTGTCATAAAATTGTCAGCGGTGCATCCGTGTTTTATAGCCACATTTTCTAGTTGGTAGTCTTAAAATGTTCTTTTTATCAGCACCGTTTAGACCTGGCTTTGTATATTGTAAATTGATCAAATAGTGAAAGCAGAATCAGATATAATGCAAACATTGACTGAAGGGTAAAGGATTCAAAATTTATTTTAAACAAATTATGAAAAGCAAGTTTTAGTGAGATTACATTGCTTTTTCAACTTTCTTGGGGTTTGGTCCATACTTGTTGAAATGACATGTTTCTGTTTCATTTGCTTAAGGTAGATTGACACTAATACACAGCGCATTCGATTGGCGCATTTCTGAAACATGAGTCGGATGCGGAATTGACTTGATTTTCTAGCCGCAATATTCCTTTATTGGCCCCTTCATTGTGACATCATAATAGATTGACATACACTTTCCCATGAATTAGCCCCCTTTTTCCTTAAATATTGTCTATTTAGTAAACGATATAAAATATTTCTTTTAATCAAACGGTGACATATAGATTTTTTCAGCTTAAGGTATAGCTAAAGTGTATATCTCTGAAATATTAAAAAAAATCTATCTGATATTTATTTCATAAGAAAGCAAAATTATATATTTCTCACAGTTCCTTATATATTCTTTGTAAGTATTGCTGAAAAATACCGAATGTAGCCTGATTTTCAAAGCCTGATAACAGGAAAAGATGATCGACGACATATCATTTTTATTTTATTTTTTTTTAACAAGTAGTCTAAGGCCTAATAAAAATATCTTAAAATAAAAAGGTTCTGTCTGATATTTTTATTAGGATCAAACTACATTAAAGTTACAGACAGTATGTAGAATAAGCTGTGTAAGGATTTTTATTGGAACCCTTTAGTTCTCAAATTAAAAAGAAACTCTGAATCCTGATCTCTGTTTTCTTCAATCAAACATAAAGAAATGTTGAAATATTTTACATACATTACTTATATAGCTTTAATTCTGACGTATTTGTCTTTTTTAAATTGGTTGTTTTCTGATCATCATAGCACATTTTTAGTTCTTTGAATTAAAGTAAATTTTTTTAACTAAGCTATATGACATATAGAACTGTATAGTCAGCATTCATGCACTTTCATGTTGGCAGTGGCATACACCAGATGTAAACATGGGGAAATTTCTAAAGTTAACTTCCTCTTTCAAACCAAGAAATGGTCAATTTGAGGTTTTTATTAAAGCACATTTTTTATACTCCTTTCAAACAAAGTTTATGAGAGCTATAGGAATTACCCCTATGTCTGTTCATCTGTCTCTCCATATGTCTGTAAACATATCTCCTCCTAAACCACTTGAAGCATTTTGATGAAACTTAAAATAAAGGAAGGACACTATATGAAGATGTGCATGATGGAATATAATTATTGTCCCAAATCAGCAGTAAAGTCATCATTTGAAATAAAGTTAAGCAAATGATGTAAGATTTTGTACAAATTATAAGTGATTTTTTGGCTATTTTTATGCAAATTTTAATTTTAATACGATGGCAAAATTTTTGCGGTCGTAAATTGGTATGGAGCTGTCGTCATAGTCGTCTGTAGACTTTTTTGTTTTTGGTCAATAACTTTTGTTCAAGTAAATCAATCCTTATGAAATTTAAATATAATGTTCTTTGGTACAAAAGGAAGGCTTGCAGTAGTTTTTAGCTCACCTGGCTATAGCCAGGGTGAGCTTTTGCCATCACTTTTCGTCCGTCGTCCGTCCGTCGTCCGTCCGGCGTAAACTTTTCATTCAAAGATCTTCTTCTCTGAAACTACTGGGCCAATTGAAACCAAACTTGGCCACAATAGTCCTTAGATGGTCCCCTGC
>MJUU01020650.1:86142-99908 GCA_002080025.1 Modiolus philippinarum
ATTCCATCATTGTAATACATATAATTATCCTGCAATCTCTTAATTTATAAAAAAGAGGACAAATAAACTCTTTTATTTTTGTCACTGAATAAATGGACACTGAAATAGAGGTAAGTCAATATATCATTGTATATTGAAAATCTGACTAAACAATAAGGATTCATAAACAAAGCTGAAAGACACAACAGGAAATGCCAAACGTATGAAATCTGAACTCATGGTCATAAAATTTGCATCAAGGTCAGAATATAAAACAAAAGGATGACAGGAATCTCCAATAATGACAGAAGACCACAATAAAACACCACCCTCTCCACATCTCAAGGACTCAAAACTAAACATGCAGTTAAGACAACGACATACATTCATAACGATAGGAAATCAAGAAGTCAACCACAAATATGCATGCAATGATTAAAAAAAAATTGTTGGATACTGCATATGCCACAGTCATTTGTTTTGAAATTTTTTACAGTTTTATCAATAAAACACTAATTTAAAATTCCATGTTAGAAGCTGACATAAAATGAAGCTCAAATAGAAGGTGCAGTTCAACGCATTAATTAATTTATAAAGTATATTGAATATAAAATATAAGCATCAGTTGTATTTTAAAAGACGTAGGTCAGCGTATAATTATTTCCTTTATATAAAGTATGTGTGGTGAATTTGGAATTATATCTCCTTGATGTAAACTTACAATATCATTCTTAAACTAATTCTCAACAGATGTTGAAAACAATTCATCAACCCTGATTTTGTAGTATATGCAAGTGTGTGTAGTTTAATCACAATGGCGTGGGAAATTCAATGAAAAATATGTCAAACTTTACTACAAACATATTTATCATGTATACAAAAAATATATATGTTGATTTATGATAGTATTACTACAAAAAAGCTTATCACTATGAAGCACTGATCTGTATATATTACATAGAATTAAAGAATGAATGACGCCTAAATGTCGGTCAACATAGTATTACATAGTAACTAAAGCTTTCGCCGCTAGATGTCATCGTGGGGCAAATGACAATTGGGTCATGAGTTGCATAGCTATAACGCAAAGCTTGTAAAAGCTTTGCGTTAAAAATGACATCAATACATGACTGATATCATCAATCTGATCAGATTTTCTTCTTGCCTTTATATGTTTACAATGTACATTGCAAACAATGCAAAGAAAAATTAAAAGAATTTTCACATTTATTAAATTGAACATACCCTTTTTGGTTATAGTCCTCAACAAATCCATAATTAAAGCATGCATACTCAATTTTCTTTGTTGTTGATCAATCCAAGTTCATTAAATTTGTATAATACAAAAAATGATTGGCTCATATAATAAAATGATGCTTTTTTTTATTGGTCAACTAAGACTTCTAACTTTCTAAATTTTCCAAACTATTTTCCAAGCTATATGTAATGACAAAGTTAAAATTTCCGAGTAATTTCCTGACCTGAAACCCAATTTCCAAGCTGTTTTCCGAGCTATGAAATTACAAAGTCCAAATCTCTGAGCTATTTTCGGAGGTTTAAAATGACAGTCTAAATTTCCCAGCTATTTCTGTGCTACAAATGACAAAGTAAAAATTTCCTAGCTATTTTCCGAACAAGGACCAAATTTCCAAGCTTATTTCCAAACTAAGACCAGATTTCTGAGCTTTTTCCTACATACTGAAGTCAGAATTACAAGCTGTGCTTGGATTCTCTTGTTACTGGAACTCCTCTTAAACCACTTGAAAGATTTTAACTTTACACAAAGGAAGGAACATATATGGAGATATGTATGAAGGAATGAAATTATTGTCTGAATCGATGAAGGGGAGATAATTTAGGGTTGACTTTTCATTGAGTCCTGCTGGAATGATTACTTCATAAGCACTTTATGGAGATGTGGATGAATGAATTGAATTACTGTTTGACCCCCATGAAGGGGAGATAATTTAACTTTGACTTTTTATTCATTCCCTCTGCATGATCTTTTGGACCTGGACAATTTTTCAAAGAAATAATTCAAAGGGTAGATATTGTGAAATAAAGCCGTTTGAGAGGAACCTTTTTTTTTCGTTGTAATCCTCTTGAGAAGTTGTTTTCAAAGTGTTGTAACGAATTTTCTCTTTAAAACGCTTATGATGGTTTTTTTTAGATGTCCGAGAGGTCAAAAGGGGGAATTTTATTTTTGTCTGATTTTGACAGAATATTTTCATTGGAACAATTGAATTGTGAAAAGTAATTTCTTTAGGATTATATCACTGTGTCATATTGTTTCCATACTTGTACTATGTCCTGTATTGTATCCACCTAAATTTGCACTTACCATATTGATTCAGGGGTGAGAGGGGCGTATCTGGCTGCCATTCAACAACAGCTCTTGTTAAATCTTCTGAGAATAAAGTGGATATTGTTTGGGTACCTTGTATTTAGCATTCAGGTTTTAAACAATATACAGTTGAATTGAAAAGAATGCATGCACTGTTCTACTATTCCAAGAAATATCCATTCTAAATTTAGTTTTGTACTATTTTTTACTTCACTCAAAACTTTGATGAATTTAATGTTTTCCAGGTTTGATACCTTTTACAGAAATAAGTCTTGATTGACTCTGCCCCCTCAAGCCCTGCTCTTTTTCTTACAAATTCACTAGAATGTAGATATGTTTCTAATATTACTGACACTGACAGAATTTTGTTATGCTATTGGAATTTTAGTGACTATATACCGCAACTATATATTGACCCTTCTCTGGCTAGTATTGGAACTGTAGAGACTTAAAATTGGCCTTGCTCTGTACTCTTATTGTTTGTACAATATGTTTATGAAAACAAATGTACTCATAATGTATCTGTTTCAAATGATATGAAAACCTGTTAATTAATGTGTTATTAATATTGTAATATTCCTTTGTGCTATGTAACACCTGTTCAGGTGTAAAAGTACATCACATCTGTATTATATATGTTAGAATTCAGATCTATTTCAATGTGCAATAAACATGTTGTTTACTTAATAGCTAGTAAAAGATGATAGTTTACTTTTGTCCTGTTTTATTAATAGTTTTCTAAGCTTATAACATTGTAAACCACTACTAATTACATAATTGTACAATTGAGACAAAGCGATAATGATTGCAACAACCTGTCATGAAAGGGGAAGGGGTAGTACTATCTGAAAAAGGAGGTTTGACAAGGGGTTTATTTTCAACGTTTTAAAAAAAAATGCAAAATCTAAAAGATAATCTTTGAAATTTCATTAAACAATAATTCAAATACTAGCTAACAGATATGAACCTTAGAGATTTATTGATCTGTCTATGCCAGCCATGTTCTCTGTGTTATACCATAACATATACTGTTCCAGACCATACGCGTATTTGGACCGTACGCGTACGGTCCGGACCGTATGCGTATACTCATATGGTCCGACCGTACGCGTATGGTCCGACCGTATGAGTATATGTGTACGGTCTGCTACGAGCTGGACCATACGCGTATATTCAGACCGTATGAGTACAAAGAAAATGACAGACTATATGTTGTGCATTCGTTATTCAAACAAAGAAGTATAAGTTAAAGTCAAACCTGATAGCACTAACTACAACTGACAACAGTATAAATTATTAGGTCTTTATAAAAATGATAAATTCTTATATATTAACTGAAATGAAATTTAGAAGCAGTGACTTAAAAAAAAAAATTTCACATTTTCACACAAATTTTAAAGTTAATACATAAACTTCATTTTTACATTCAGAAGTTTTTGTTCGTGAATTGGGGATATTCCTTTTCTGAACACTATGTAATTTCCGTTGTTATATTTATTCGGCCGTCCTTTTACAAAATTTTGTGATTTGCACCCTTTTGGGGTAATTGGGAAAAGTTTTTGTTCCTTATAGGTGGTATTCAATGAATTTTTTTCCACACGATTTTTAGACAAGAAGACCATATATTTTATTTCAATTAACATTCCATTTATTTTTTACGAAACACAAGTTTTTTTTATCTTAAATAACGTTCAATTAATAAGTCAATTTTATAAAGGCGTCTCCAAATTACAGTAAAGTAAATTCTTACTTTTCTCTTATATTTTCTTTAAAATAACGATTTTTAGAAAATCTTATTTGTTTCTAAACATAAGAGCTTAATTCATTACATAATATTGTATACTGTTTATTATTTTATGACATTTATTAATATATTATCCAAGAACACGCAAGACTTTGAAATAGCCAGACCGTACGCGTATGGTCGGACCATACGGGTACGGTCCGACCGTATGGGTATTTCGGAAAAATACTTGTATGGTCCGGACCGTACGCGTATGGTCCAAATACGCGTATGGTCTGGAACATATACTGTATTTATGTCTCGCTCGTGAAAGCAAGAACAAAGTGATCATAGATTCCGTCATCGTCATCAGTGTCATTAACATTTGGTTAACCCAAATGTTATCATTAACATTTGGTTAACCCCAAATATAAACTTTTTTTTGAACTTCAATAACTTTCTTAAATCATATTCAATATCAATGAAATTTGGACACAGTATTCAGTATTCAGTACAACTTAATTATTGTATTCCAAAAATATAATTCCAATTTTTCCGTATTTTTCCATTTGTTGGACTTAGTTTTTTTATGAAATTTTTTAGTATGCACCATATCTCAGCATCTACATGCCATAGACTGATGATTATTTGTATGTGGTTACATCCTTAGTAGTAACCAACATCCATACCAGAATTATATCACCTTGGCCTATATTTTCCGCTTCAATAAATTTGGCTAACTTTTCTATTTAGAACCATATATCAACAATCTTTAAACAAAATTGAGAATAAGGACTTCAATTTTGATGCATGTAGCCCATAGACGTACAATAACCTTTTTGAATTTTATTCTGGTTCCAACTTTGGCAATTTTTTCCTGAAAATGTCTTAGACTAACAATTTTGGAAATTTTGGCATACAATCAAATATTTTAGCCATTTCTTCATACAAGACATAATTCTGAAAACTACGAATTTGAAAATATGCTTCCCAATTTTGGTTAATTTCCTGAAACTGTCAAATTGGAATTCTGCTTTAATAGCAACCACATCTTAATATATGCCAAATTAGAATGATAATGTAGTGAGCAGGGGAGACACTAGGTTCCACGGAACCTTTACAAATTATTTATTCGACCACATAAAATTTGAGGTCATATAATGGTATGGTGCTGTTGTCTTTTCCCTTGTCATTGTCTATAGACACTTTGTTTTTGGTCAATAACTAAAGCTCTGGTTGTTCAATCCTAATGAAATTTTAACACAATATTCCTTGGCAGAAAAGGAAGACTATGATAATCAGATTGGTTTTAGATTTTGTGGCCCCTCTCATTTAAAAAAGGGACCAAAAAGGGCAAAATTGGGTGTTTTTCATATATTTGGCTGTATAATTTTTATATTAATTGGATTTTGATCGGGTTTCTTTCAGTATACTCCCGAGGAAATTTCCAATCAGTGGTTTATCAATGATTTCATGTCACATGTACTGATGAGTTAAATGAGGCCCAAAAGGGGTGAACCTCAAAAATTTTATTTTTTTTTATTTCTAGTGTGATTTTGATGCATTTTTTTTCAATGGGTTCCCTTTGAAACATGGCCATTTACTATTAGATCTTTATAACTTATTTCCTTTTAGAGCTACTAAGGGCCAAACAGGGCCAAAATTGCAAACGTGCAGATTGCCTAAAATTTTTATTTTTCATCTGATTATGAATGGATTTTTTTTCTCTATATTCCTCCTTTTGTAACCTTAGTATTGTGCCAACAGATTTTTGTAGCTCTTACAGTTTTCGAGCTATATACTGGTCAAAGGGCCGAAATTGCAATTTTTCAAAATATGTAAAATCTTTCATTCCCATTGGATTTCGATAGGATTTTTCTCTTGAGATTCCATTTTGTTGTTAGCTTATGAAATTAAGTCAACAAATGTATCGTATCTCTTTCCATTTTCAAACTTTAAGGGGTCAAAGTTGCTGAAATTGCAATTCATGAAAATATGTAAAATCGTTACTTTGAAATGGGTTTTGATGGGATTTGTTTCTTTGGATTCATTTTGATTTAATCTGTCAGTAGTATGTCAACAGATTTAGTGTAACTCTTACAGTTTCTAAGCTTTCAGGGATCAAAAGGGCTAGTTTTCCCTAGTTTATGTCCAGCTAGTTACCACGACAAGCTCCTTTTTAGCTCACCTGGCCAAAGGCCATGTCCGTCCGTCCGTTAACTTTTATTCAAAGATCTTCTCCTCTGAAACTACTGGGCCAATACTAACCAAACTTGGCCTGAATCATCACCAGGGTATGCACTTTCAAGTTTGTGATTTTTATGCCCCCGTAAATTGAAGATTCGGGGGGCATATAGATTTTGGTCTGTCTGTTTGTCTGTTTGTCCAAAAAAAACTTTAACATTGGACATATCTTTTGAATAGTAAGTAATAGGGCTTTCATATTTTGCATGTGTATTCCTAGTGGCAAGACCTTTCAAACGATACCAAAATTTTGGACCTCGTGACCTTGACCTTGGCATGTGATGGACTTTGAATAAAAAATAAAAAACTTTTAACATTGGCTATATCTTTTGAATGGTAAGTGATATGGCTTTCATATTTTGCATGTGCATTCCTTGTGGCAAGACCTTTTAATTGGAACCAGAATATGTGACCTTGTGACCTTGACCTTGGCCTGTGAACAAGTGCATAAAAACTTTAACATTGAGTATATCTTTTGAATGGTTAGTGATAGGACTTTCATATTTTGCATGTGCATTCCTTGTGGGACGATTTTTCAGTTGATACCAGAATATTTGACCTCTTGACCTTGACCTTGACTTACGACCATATTTAAAAAGTTTAACATTTGACAGTCTTTTGAATGGTAATTTGCCAAAGGGAGATAAGTCAAATTGATATGAGGAATGTCTGCAATATTTTGATGACATTGCGTCAGATTTTTTGTGTCTATTTTATCAATAAAACAATGAAGCCTTATCTAAAGAATTTGTAATGAAAAAAGATCTTGTCAAGTTTCTTCATTTAAAATTTTGATATGATAGGAATATCTTTTAAATGTTAAGTAATAGGGGTTTTCTATTTCAAAGGTGTATTAATGGTGATTTGATTTTTCAGTTGATTTCAGAATTTATATACATATTATTTTTTATATTTATACAAGCAATAAATTCATCTACATGTATAGATGAGAAAATGTTTCTGGATTCCTACCATAGACCGTTATTGATATACATTGTATATATCAGTGAATAGGGATGTTACTAAATCTATTAAATATTTTCTGATGTAATTACATGTAATCCATTTCTTCTGTTCTGGTTTTTTGAATAGCTATAAGTAGATTGTATTGATGAAAAAATTGAAAACACTGATAGGCAGAAAGACAATAAGTTAATTACAAATGTAAGGGGGGTGAAAATTGTTTCCTAATAAGGCTTGGAAAATGATTAGAGGGGGTCATTTCAGTGACTTCTGTGTTTGCATCCAATTACATCATTCAGAAACACATTAAGTATTGTTCAGTGTGCTAAATGTTTCTTCTTAACTCTTCCACTCGGGGGCATAAGTGTTTCCAAAAAACACATCTTGTTATGTCAGTAGACCAAACAACATGGCTGCTGTTACTAAAAATAGAACATAGGGGTAAATTGCTGTTTTTTGCAAATTACTGGAAAACCATTACAGATATCAAAAATCTGACATTGGTAAAAATGATCAGCATGATGAGATCTACCCACCGCGCAATTTTAAAGAAAATCTTGAAATCCATCTTGGAGTAATAGCCGTCTTTCCGTAAAATTTTCAAAATTTTTGCATTTTTTAAATTTTTTATTTAGTGTAAATTGCAAAAATGTTCAGCATATCAAGATCTACCCACCCTGAAATTTTGAAGAAAATGCATAAACCCTTGTAGGAGTTATTGCCCTTTTTTCATCGAATTTTAAAAATTTTCATATTTTTCGTCTTATATTTCCAGAACTATAGAAGATGAAGGTTAAGTGTAAAATGAGGAAATGTTTGCCATGCTGTGACGACCTCAAAACTGGTGTTGAAAATTGTTCATTGACCGCCATTTTCAAAATGGCCGCCAAAAAAGGCGGGAAAATTCAACATTGTCCGATTTCAGTGATATTTGGTTTCCAAATAGATATTGATATTGCGACTTCAAAACCTGTATTGAAAATTGTTCGTTGACCACCATTTTAAAATGGCCACCAAAAAAGGCAGGAAAATTCAACATTGTCCGATTTCAATGAAATTTGGTTTCCAAATAGGTTTTGATGTTGCATCTTCAAAACTGATGTTTTTTTTTAATTTTTAATTTTTTTTTTCAAAATATCAACATACATTTACATAATACAAATGCAATATTATATATTAACAATAATTTACCTAATATCCATATTTAAATATCTCAAAATAATTTTATCACATATGTTGAAATTTTAGTTTTTACAGGAAAGCAGGAATATGTAAGAGTGAATTGAGAGAAAAGAAAGAGAGGGAGAGAGAGAGAAGTTGAAAAATACAAAAACTGGGTTGTCCTGTTCTAATATTACTGAAATTATGAAAATATGTGTTCAAATTTCTTCAATTTTTTTTCAAAGTTGTCTACTTTCTTACTTTTGACAGATTTTATACATGTATTTTAATTTTTCTTGCAATGCTTGTAAAGATAGCTGCTGTTTAAAATATCTTGTGTTATAAATATATTGTTTAATATGCATAATAATAACATTATATGGGACACCCTTAGAGATATTGGATGTGTTACCAAAGATTGATTGATTGATTAGTTAGAGTTTAACGTCCAATGAGCAATATTTCAGCTATATCAGGACGAGAACAAGTTAATCAATTCAAAACAAATTGTAAGTAAAAGAAGAAAGAAATAAAGGTGGAAGGGACAACCGGGGCAACGACTTTTGATTGCCACTGGAAAAGGGGAGAAATGGGTAGGGGCAGGAAATTTAGCCTTCTATACGACACCCAGTGCGTCTGCTCTCTTTAGAGAAATATAGAAGGGGTCTTTATACTGCATGGAGCGTGGCGTTTCTCCACACAGTTTGGCTACAATGGTTCGCGGTCAGGCTTTCCGTATTATGACCTGACTACCCCGCAAAGACAGGGCATTCCCCTATCCACCACCTGGGGACGCGCCCGGCAGCTCTGTAGCCAAAGCCCCTGAAAACCTATTCAGGTGCCGGGTGTTACCAAAGATAAAATTCAGCTTTGTAAATGGTATACACAAGGAACCAGTTATTAATTTCACTGAGAAAATTTTGAACAGATTCACAATTCCAGAATAGATGCTCAATTGTTTCTGTCTCTGTTTCACAAAAAGTGCAGTTAGCATTATTAATTATATTTATTTTTGAAAGAAAGTAATTTGTAGCAATAATGCGATGATTAATTCTGTATTGTAGCCACTGCAGTTTAGTATTATTAGTGACTCTAAATGGCAAAACAAAAATCTTTTTCCAATTTATAGACTCATCTATTATTTCAATCCATTTTATTTGACCTTTTGGTGTAATATCATTTTGGTTTAGTATCTTATACATATCCCTGGAGCCTTTTTTTACTTTTTAAAATGGTTGGAATGAATGGATATTGTAATTTATAATTAACAACTTGATATAAAAGATTTGGCAGCATGTTTTACTGCTGCCATAATACTATTATACTTTATTATGCTTTCTCTAATTCCATATCTTTGGTGTCACTGATCCAAAGAGAGATATGATCCGTCATCATTCACTAAATCATTTATATATTGAATTCCTTTGATAAACCAATCTTTATAAAGAACAGCTTCACCACCAATTTTTATTATTTCATTAAACCATATTGGAGATGTGAGAAAATAATCCCAACCTACATTTACCTCTCTTTCTACTACCATTTTCTATGAATTCAATACATCTATCCAATATTTATTTTTTACATTCTTCTTAACTTTTTGTAAATAGCCAATCCCACAATTAAAGAATTTGTTAATATCTAATGATGAACTGAAAATACTTAACCATTTTGAGTTATTTTGAAAAGCTCGTCGTATCCAAGTAGATTTTAATGCTGTTATAAAAGAAGCCAGATTTATCATTTTTAAACCACCATCTTGGTAATCTTTCTGCAAAATATCCTTCTTAACTCTATCATGTCTATAGGTAGGTGAACTCCATATAAATGTATAAATGAGATTGTCAATTTTCTTTAAAATATCATCACTTGGATTAGGTAAAGAAATAATCAGATGATTTAAAACTAGTAAAATTAATGTTTTCACAACTGTGATTCAAAACTGATGTTAAAAATTGTTCGTTGACCGCCATTTTCAAAATGGCCGCCAAAAAAGGCGAGAAAATTTAACATTGGCCGATTTCATTGAAATTTGGTTTCCAAATAGGTGTTGATGTTGCAACTTCAAAACTGATGTTAAAAATTGTTCGTTGACCACCATTTTCAAAATGGCCACCAAAAAAGGCGGGAAAATTCAGCATTGTCCGATTTCAATGAAAGGATGAATGGCAGTAAGACCCATTTTTGGCCCAAGATTTACCATGAAACTAAAACTATACAAACAGACGTCTTATGTTCCTGAAACATTGAACAAATATAGGGCTTTATGAAAATGATAAAGCTTTTTTCCATATCACTTTGATTCTCATGAAAATCAGTTAACTCAAAAGCTATATTTTTGGAAATAGTCAGAATTTCATAGATATTTGCTGTGTTTTGCACATTTTTGTGCTTTGAAAAATATGGGCACATCTGAATAACAACTTCATATTTAGTCAAAATGTGTAAAATGATGAAATTCATCATTTCTGAAAGTTTGAAGTTGTTGATTGCATGTGCCCCATGTTCACTTAAAGAAAATTAGCTTTGAGAACATTCAAAATTGCAGATTTTCTGATTTTCTTTCAAAAAGGCGGCTCCTTGTGATGTCACAATAACGTCAAAATGAAAGGAATTCGTATTATTATATGTTTTCTTTGTAGCCAGATGTAATAGTTAATATTTCTTATAAATATCACACTATTTTAAACAACTTGATTTTTTTGGGCCAAATATGGGTCTTATTGCCACTCATCCTTTGGTTCCCAAATAGGTATTGATGTCGCAACTTCAAAACAGATGTTAACAATTGTTCGTTGACAGCCATTTTCAAAATGGTTGCCAAAAAAGGTGGGAAAATTCAACATTGTCCAATTTCAATGAAATTTGATTTCCAAATAGGTATTGATGTCGCAGCTTTAAAACCGATGTTAAAAATTATTTGTTGACTGCCATTTTAAAAATGGCCGCCAAAAAAAGTGGAAAATTTCAACATTGTCCTATTTCAATGAAATTTTTTTGTCCAAATAGATATTGATGTTGCGACTTCAAAACTGATTTTGAAAATTGTTGGATGACCGCCATTTACAAAATGACGTCACAATTTCGAAACTGGTATCGAAAGTGGTCCTTAGCAAGAACGCTTTTTGTCAAAAAAGCCCAATAAAGAAATATAGTAAAACATGATCAGACTTTAAATACTGTTCAAGATATTGGTGGTGTTCGAGGTACTTTGAGACTGAAGATCAACTGTATAACTTACAAAGTTACCCTGATTGTGGCAACTGAAAGCCAGGTGAGCGATACAGGCTCCTGAGAGCCTCTAGTTGTGTCCATGTAGTAAGTGTGTCAAGCTCTTTACTGTCTCCACCTTCACTTTTAAATTACACTTGTTCAATTTTCAGTGGTCGACATGCTGTTGTCGTATCATGCTGCACTCACCGTAGCCCTCTATTCTTCTTGTATCAAGATTTCTGTGATCTGTAAATGCTGTAATCTGTATTGACCCCAAAATCTTACTATTGCCATGTTATTTTGTTTCAATGCCAGTTCATATGTATTTCTGTCCAACGTGCTAATGGTTGTATCCTGTTACTCTGTATCCTTTTTAGCTTTGTTTCGTAAGCGCACTTTAATATTATGGTGATTTTTCATAGATCATGATGTATCAGTATTTACATATATGTCCTGGAAAAGTACGTACTGTTAATATTGTTATTCCTCATTGTTCCTGGAAAAAATGTCAATATGAGATCTCGATATAGCCTATAGTGTCAAAAATAATAATACAATATCTTTATATTGCTCTCAATATATTTTTTATGATGAAAACTTATTAAAAAATTGTGTTTTATATATTTTACAAGGTTTATTGGAAGGTTCAGGATTAAGAGAAAATATATCACATATTGAAGAACTTATAAATAAACAGGTAAATTAATAAAGTGGAAGTATATATTGAAGAAGTTCTATTTGTCAAGGATATAGGTCATGACATTTACAATGAATTTGCTATTTTAATCCTAGTACATAGAATGTGTTACTTTGCCTCATGTAAGGGGTATAATTGTTTTTATCTGTCCTGTATGTCTGACACCTCTATGTCTGTCCGTCGGTCCTCTCCTTCACAAAATTTTTGTGGGCACCACTTGTTATACAAGTTTGATCAAGTTGCAACCAAAATTGTTGACATCAGTTTCTTAGTTGTAGAAATTTGTAGTCTAAAAACTTGATCCTTTTGTTTACAGTGATATATCTAGTAAAATTAAGTTTATCAGATTTCGTCCAAACTTCACAGTATTGTTTGTAGCTGTGCTAAAGGTGTCTGCAGGGTATTAATTTCCTATTATAGAATTTTGTGAAATTTTCTGTGTAGAAACATAATTGTATTATTGTTCAAAATGTAAAATAAAATTTGGGGGTCACCGTGCATTTTAGCGGAAAATCTGAAATTGAAAATTTCAGGATTTTACATAGAAATGATAGGGAAAATGATTATATGAGACGATAGTTTGAAAAATCTATTATATATATTTTTCATACTATGCATGTGTTTAATTATCATTATGTAGTTTACATATAAAAAATGAAAAATAGGGGTCACCGTTGAAATAAGAGATAAAAATTGCAAAAAGTTAATTTCTTTAGTGATATCTTTGTTAAATTATTTTATCAAATTATCTCGCTTGAATAATTTCTGTGTTCTGTAAATCCAGCAACAGAGTTAAAGCTCATGTTTTACGAAAGGATATGGAGTAAGCTCACGTTTAAGTTTAAGCTCACGTTGTTTGTAACGAAAATGTTATAAAAATAATTAGGAATATAAATTTTAAATACATGTGAACTTTATTTTCATTTTAAATAACTATTTTGTTAAATTACTAAATGAATGAAACCTAAATGAACAATTATTAGACAAAAATGGCGGAATAATACCACTGAGACACCTTAATGCAATGTTGGAATACTCTACTAATAATTTATGTTGTTATGGCCCTTTATGACTTTAATAATTTTCAAACTTGAGTTTATGGGCATCACTCTTATGTCTTTGATCCAACATCCTAGATTTGACGATGGCACTAGTCCTCTAGCCTGTGGCTCCTAAATTAGTGGAAGGACTTCTTAATTTTGTACATTGGCAGTCCTTTGAACTAGCAAAGTTTAGTAAATTTTCAGAAATTTTAATTTTTTTGGGGACAGTAAAATCACTGCAGGGCTAGTATAATCAGGCATCTTGTAGTACTATTGTCTACCAAGAAGATAAAGTTAGCATCGAACCCTGACTTCAACTTTTTAGGGCATGGCTTAGTTTTTCTATTTTTTCTATTTTTTTCTGTTAGTTGTACATATTGTGTTATTTTTTTATGCCCC